>ML823044.1:0-19686 GCA_009831015.1 Picea engelmannii
TGGCACCTGGATAGAAACCTGCTGATGAGACCATTGGTATAAACAAAAATGTACCTAATGAAAATGTCTTGTACGACCCTTACATGTATTGCAAAGAATACACTGTGAATTCAATGGAAATAGTCATATTCAATTCTTTAATGCAAATATAGTCGATTTGATAATCCTTCAAAAAGTTGTATGTGGAAAATGTTATCATAATTATCATAAATACAAGCACAAGCAGAACACAGTCAAAGCATCTTTGTTATACATGTCTATTTCTCTATCATGTCTACAGGGACTGCGCTGCCATGCAGCACTTATTTTGTAGAGTCAAAAGTCTAAATGTACAGGGGTGGCTGGTCATGATAGGTAAGTATAATGGAAATATGTATTTGTGTAGTATATAAGCCTTTTTGTTTGGGGAAGTTATTTTTATAAATTTGTCAAGAATTTTGATAATTGTTTCAATTATAAGTTTTAGAATTTTGATAATTGTTTCAATTATAAGTTTTATTACTGCAATGGTAATTGAGTGAGTTATTTTAATAAATTTGGCAAGAATTTTGATAATGGTAGAAATTATAAGTTTTGATTACTGAAATTGTTGTAATATGGAGTTGTTTCAATGAACTGAGTTATTTTAATAATTTTGGCAAGAATTTTGATAATGGTAGAAATTATAATTTTTTATTATTGAATTTGTTGTAATATGAAGTTGTTTCAATGAAGTTAAATTCATTGACAAAATTATTGCAGAATTTTATTCACAAAATTGTTATTTTTTCTGTGAATAAAATTGTTATTTTTTTTTGTTCACAGAATTTTGTCAATTGCATTGTGAGAGAGGGACATTTGTTACATAAAAGATTGCTGCAATTTAATGTTTCTTTAAATGTAGTTTGATAGAATGGTTGAGATAAATGGCTTCTATCATTTTTATAAGGCTATGTAATGGTTATGTAATTTAATTTAATCTATATATGAATGTTCATTAAAGGTCAAATTTAGTTTATAGTTTTTTTAGGTACACAACTTGGGGAGGCGAAAACACATCCCAAGGGAAAGAGAATTTGCGAAAACACATCCCAAGGGGAAGAGAATTTAAAAGAAGGAAAAAGAAAAGAAAAAAATCACCAAGAAGCGAGAATTTAAAAGAAGGAAAAAGAAAAGAAAAAAATCACCAAGAAGCACTCAATCCAACAAGATGTGGAATAATGAAGAAGCTCAAGAAGAAGGATCTTAATTGAGACATGTTGCTTTGAAGAAGCACTTCTAATGTTCAAGGCCACAAAGAAATGTGTGGTGGGTGTGAAGCCATGTAACAAATATTAGGTCTAAAATGTCTCACAGATTTATCATGTGAACTTAGAAGTTGGCCATGGAGCATCTTCTTACTTTTTAAAAGGTTGAAAATATGAGGTAATCAATTTAATGCATTTCAATTTAGTGAACTAGCCCCTATTAAGTTATCGAAAAAGGTTAAACATCTCCTAGAAGAAAAGGGTTAAGCATCTATAGTCTTCATATGCTATAAGTGTTTAAAGAGAACCAAGTGAATATCTAAGGAGACAAAAGACCCTTCTATCTCTTAATAAGGAGAACATTGGAATTTAATGTGGTCCTCAACCTCGAGCTTTAAAAAGCATTGATTGTAAATGGTAAACTTATAGCCCACTCATTTCATCAATGCATATTCTCTATGGAATATTATCTTCATATGCATATTAACCTTTAGTCTCTATTCTGAGTCTAGTGTCAATTTTTTTACGAAATTGATTCTAAGGCCTCTATTCCAGAGTAAAAGTCAAGGTGTAAACTTCTCTACAACATTATATGCTCTACAATACTTCAATCAAAAAATACATTTTTTCTAATTATAATTCAATTGCTTACCAATTGACTTTTTCTTATCGATTGTCAATCACATGGGTTGCCTACATATCATGTTCCTTGTTAACATGTGCTTACCCAATACACACCGAATGGACATATTGTAGTCAATACAAGATTCCAACAGTCATTATGGTCAACTATGCCTGTAGGTAATGCTATAATAACTTATCCAATGGAAAGCCAACATAAAAATAACAATCCAATTCAACTGTAAATTAACAAAAACCCCATTGTCGAATATGAACAAGGTTGAGTCAACCATTCACCTTTCTCTAGCTCCTTGAGATGGTGTTATTGATTTATTGATTGCATAATCTTTGAACTTGTTTTCACCCAAAATGAACAATGCTACCAACTTGTTATGCAATGCTTGGATAAAAAAATTAACTCAACACAATCTTGTTATGCAATGCTGGGATAAAAAAATTAACTCAACGCAATGTACGATTGTAACTCAACCTAGACTTTCAATACAAGATGTAACACATGTAATCCTCCTCTCAATATATAAAATATATAAAAGAAGTACGAGGGATCAAGCTTCATCAATAAATGGCATATGGTTCACAATGCATTCATAATAGAATAGATTGTCCCATTCAATGCTTATTTTTTCAAGTTTCTTGTGCGTATATTCATATTTCAATCTAATTTATATAATGATTCATTAATTGAACATAAACAAATGGACAATTATTTAAAGTGTATGGTGTTGTCTAAATGTTTTATGTTTTGGTATTTTTTGTCAGAATTCATTACTTTTTGGTATTCTTCAGAATCCAACAATATAAATATGAATGAAATCATAATTTTTTATTGTTTAAATTACATTTCTGAATACATAAATGGATTCAATGTGGTGAAAAACTCTAGAGACACTCAAATTATATAGAATTAATCACTCAAATATACATATCCAACAATTTCTCATCAAATTTTAAACAAAATTAAACAAATAATATTAAAAAAAACAAAATTTAAAAATTTAAACTATCAACCTATAAACTATTTATCTAAAACATATAAACAGTTACAATTACTTAATACCTCCTATTGAAATGGCCACTCATTAAACATTTAAAAAAGGGCTATTATTTAACAAATAATAAATGAGATGGCTTTATTATATAAAACACGTGAGGGGTGGTCACTCATTAAACATATGGAATGGCTGCACTAATTAAAAGATATACCATGATACATTCGCATGAAATGCACCACAAAATGACAAACGATAACAATGACTCAACAACCAACCTCACATGCCTAGCCACCTTGTGCGACCGGAGGGAGATGCAACACGGCCTACCAACCTACGTACGGCTTATGTATGGCCACCCACGACCTCCACCTAACTTAGAAACTACAATTCAGGTTGGGGACGATGTGTACGGTGTTGTGGTTTAAGGAATTGGTTAAGTTTAACCACAGAGAAACATCAATAACTCAAGCATGGTAATTAAGAGAAACACAAATAACTCATGCATGGTAATTAACACAATCATAGAAAAATATTCTATCACATAAAGACATCGAATTTCATTTTGGGAAATCCAAAGGAAAACAACAGGAAAACAACACCAACGTCTAATGGTTTGCTCAATGATATTTCGGTAATCAAATTTACAATGTAGTAATAAGGTTCGACAATCAGATTTACAAGAAGAAATAGGGAGAGTTAGGGTAATGGAAAGATTAATAATCTTGATGTTTCATTTCTTATTCTTCAATATTTATTTATTTAATTTTAATTTTATTTTTTTTCTCTTTTCTCTCATTTGTTTCATTTAAATTTACATTACATTATTTTTTTATAATTTATTTAACATTTATTAATTACAAAATTACATTTGCAAGTACAGAGTGTACAACCATGTGCTTGTTGTGATCCATTTAAGATTTTATTACAAATATGGTGTTGTCAATGAATATGGTGATTTATTTCAAAGTGAAGCTAGTGGGAACAAACTCTAGGCAAGAGGGACTCTTGGCTTAAACTATGTAGACAAAAGGTAGACTCTATAAATCCCACTCGGAATATGCTTGTTTACCCTTATTTATCTCTTCCTCAAAAATATCAAAAACATCCACTAAAAAGTTAGAAGGAAAAATATGTGAATATCAAAATAAAAAAATGAAAAGGCTTTTTCATTCCAAACATAAATTGGCACCTATCAGAATAAATGATTTGAAAACAAGATATAAATATATAAGAAAACCACTTATGTTTGAGCTTGTATATCATTATAATCACATTATATCATTGTAACCCCATAAAAGTCATTAAAACAATGCACTGCCAAATTCCACAAAATGATACCATGAGGCGCTAATCTCTTAGTATAAAGTTGTTTGGATAAATGGTGTGGAAAAACTTATATAGTACCATAGACCTTCGATGCACAATTATTCGTACCATCATTGGCATAAGAAGTAGCATTTCACTAAAATGTTTCACTTTACTCCTTTTAAATTGCATGTGGTTGACCTTAAAAACATCGTGGTCGCAAATTCCAAGACCACGGATTTTCTTTTTCAATAGAGAAAACTATGGGCGACTTTCCCATCCAAATAAATTCAATGGACAAAACTATTGGCAACTTTTACGTCCAAATAATTTAGTTATTTAATTATTAAAATTGAAAAATATTTTACGTTTCAATTTATATTTACATTTTGTTTTTTCTCGTCGTTGAGATTACAATTTAGTCGTTTAAACATTTTTTTATTTTTTTCCTTGAGAATATAATTTAGTTTTTTTAATTTTTTAAATTTAATTTTTTTTTTTACTTTTCAATTTACATCATTTTAAAAGTTAATATCACTAAAATAATTTATTGAAAATGTTATATATATATATATATATATATATATATATATATATATATATATATATATATATATATATATATATATATATAAAATTTTTTCACAATAAAAATATACTTTACAATACTCTTTGGATTTGAATGAATTTTATAAATTTTAATAAAATACATATATTTTTTATTGATAAATCTATTAAAATTGTACAAAACATAAATAAAAATAAAATAAAATTATTTAAAATAATAAAAAATCAAATAAAAAATAAATATATTAAATAAATTTTTTTGGATTTGAATTTATAACTTTTAATAAAAAATTAAAATTATTTAAAATAATCAATAATCAAATAGAAAATAAATATATTAAATAAGATTTTTTGGATTTAAATTTATAATCTTTAATAAAACATATTTTTATTTATCAAATTACTAAAAAAAAATGTATTAAAATTATTTAAAATAATAAAAAATCCAATTAAAAATAAATATATTAAAAAAAATTAAAATTATTTAAAATAATAAAAAATCAAATACAATAAAAATATTTTTATAATATTCTTTTAATATCTTTATCTTCTTTCTTTTGATGAGAATGATGGATCATCAATCTCTTTCAATGAACCTTTCCACACATTTTTCTTTTAATTTTTGTATATATTTAATAATGATCAAATTCCAAAATCATTCATTCCATAATTTTTTGTATATTTAATAATGATCCAATTCCAAAGTCATACATTCCATATTTTAAAGCTTAAATTTCAAGTTATCCAATATTTTAGAAACCAAATTTCAATATTTTGATATTTAACTTTTCCTTTCCATTCAAATAAAATATGTTTTTTATAATTAATATATAAAACAAGAGAATGCATTTCCTAAAGTTGGCTATACAAAACCCTAAGGGTGGATGCATCACAACAATTAGGGTTTTTGGTTCGAAAGACTCCCCTTCGAAGTAGCTCGAGCAAAAAATGTAAGGCTCAAGTCTGATTGCCCCGATGGCCCCAAAGACTGAGGGGGTGTGATCCCCCTTCTATCGAGAAGAAACAATGAATGAATCAAGTGGAGCGACATGTAAGCGATCGTCCTTTGAAGCGCCGCCAGAATACAGATCCCATATTTATTCCCCAATCTAGGACAAAGGTAAAGCCATGGAAATTGAACTAGACCCAACACATCCAAAGGTGGCTCGAGCCTGGGTTTCGGAAAAATGCTTCCCGCAAGCACTGATGGCTCCAAGATCTATGGTCAATACAACAAGGGTAGGTGCGCAAACTCAATATATGAGGGATCATGCGCTTATAGGAAATTTTTTGGGACTTTGGCCCTTAGAGCGATACTTGGACAAATGGATCGAGGCTTGGTGGAAGCCGAAGGGTCACTACGATCTTTAGTTGGATTCCAAGGAATTTTTCACAGTAATTTTCCATAACCTGGAGGACCGAGAAAGAATATTTGAGAATGGACCCTATTTTTTCAACTCTACTGAGCTTTATCTAAAATATTGGAGGGAATGCTTTAGCATGGAAAAAGAACATTTCACTCATGCTCCAGTTTGGATCAGGCTTTATTCTCTACCACGAGAATTATAGCTGGAAGAAATTCTAGCAGGAATTAGAAACACCCTTCGAATGTATGTAAAAAATGTTGAAGCAACTAGATTCCGTAGATACACCTCATATGCTCAGATATGTGTTTATCTAAATATTTCAAAACCCCTTTTGTGCTATATTTGTTTGGAATACCAAGATGAAGAATAAACTCAGATGATCGACTATGAACACATTCCCTTCAAATGCCCCAAATTCCATGAGCATGGCCACTTATTTAGAGATTGTCCACTCAATACCCTACTAAGCCTAATTCAAAAACAACTGGAAAACACAAGGATGGATTTACTAATCAAGTTCAAGGAAAGTGGCAGCCAATGCCTAAGAAGAAAACTCTGAATCTGAGTAAATATCCATCCACTAGTAACTCTTTTGAAATTTTAGTCAAGGATAAAGAAACTAGTGCAGGGGAGGCACAATCGTTGAAGGATTCAACCGACAATCAGAAGGATTGACCAAAAATAGCCCAGTAACCAACCTTGGAGCAACTAACGCCTATTCTAGGGGAAGCCCTCACCAACGAGCACAAACTAGTGAGGAGGAAGGGGAAATGGATATTGAAATACATGAACGAGAGTCAGTTTAGAGGAGGCATATCATAAGCAAGCAATGTTTTTCATCCCGTCGGATTTGTTAAGGAAATTTCACAAGGTTTATTTGAATTCGTCAGCCGATGCCATTTCTAGATCCGGTGCCAGGCTAGGCATCCAAAGAGATCCCCTCAAAGAGTCTCGTAAGTGGTCAAAGGAAGAAACGTGGTGTGGAAGAAATTCTACTTAGCTGATTCAGGATGTAGGTAGTTATATGGTGAACTCTGGTCAGATCAATTTGATCACAAAAATTTTACCACCCATCCCCCAATCCTCATCCTCATGAAGATCATCTCATGGAATATTAGAGGGCTCAATGGAAGAAGTAAGCAACGACTTATTCATAATCGTATAATAACAAAAAATCCAAACATTCTCCTCCTCTGAGAGACAAAATTTTTTGAGGATGAAGTTCAATTGGCTCTAGCCAGATGCTGGAGATAGGACCTATCAGTTTTCTCTGATTTTAGAGGGGAAACTAGAGGACTGGCCATTCTTTGGAATCCAAACTGAGTCAATTTAGATCACTTCTTCTCTACTCCATGGTCAATCTCAGCTAGATATAGTGCCCTAGGATCTAATAAGATGGGTATTGTTACCAATGTATATGGTCCTTCAATGCCAAGGGAGAAAGAAACATTTCTACAAAATCTTAAATGTTTGGCGGATATTACTCGGGGGCAGTGTTGGACAATCTAAGGGGATTTAAATATGATCTTATCCACATATGAGAAAAGAGGGGGCACCACAGATGATATGTTGATAGTGACAACTTCATCTCTTTAATCCACTCTTTGCGTTTAATAAAATTGGAAAATACCAATAATGAATTCACGTGGACTAATCGACGATTATGCTCCCAATAAATTTCCTGTCTCTTGGACCGTTTTCTTGTTTCTGAAGAAATGATGTTGGATGACCTTGCAATGGAAGCTAGTATTTTAACGGTGGTAGGATTGAATCATTGGCCCATCCAACTTTGGGTGGTTGTCATCAGTTCTCTAAAGAATATACCCTTTTGCTTTGAAAAAATATGGCTCGCAAACACAAACTTCCAAAGGAATGCGAAACAATGGTGGGATAATGCAGCGGCATCCCATGGCTCATTGCTATATAAAATTTTGCCTCACCCCATGCAACTTGCTTGGATGGCCTTTCCATTTCCCTATGTAGACTTGAAGTCCCCTTTTTTACCTTCCAGAGCCAAAAAAGCATATTTTTCCACATACACGTGCCCTACCAGTTATACAACAAGCGTATACATAGGTTTCTCCACTACATCCCGCGTACATCGGATTTGGTGCTCAAAATTAAAAATTATGTCGGCTTTCCATGTTACGTCACGAGATCCTTGATCCTTGAACTTCCATATACTGGAAACGCTCTGAATCTACCCTTAAGTTCCATTTGAAGGCTATAAATTGAGCCATATCCAAGCCATGGAAGAAGAGATAATTCAACTTTTGAGAGCAAAGACACTTTGGAGAAATGTCACTTCCTATTGAATATGCATCCCTTTATCCTTGAAAGTATGAACTCATTGTTCATCCCCCAAGCTCTTCCTTCTTTGATGGAGAACCTCAATGTATCCTTTATATGAGCTTGTCTTTGGTGGAGGATTGAAGTGGTGGAGGCCCAGCTAGAGGGACTTATTTTCGCGGTTCTGAGATGTGCCGACACAGAATTTTGTCACCTATATAATTTTGTCGATTATTTTAATATAAATACTATTTTCTCGTCCAATTGATATCTTGCAAATATTTGAATTGTTATTCCATGGGCATATTTGTCATGTATGTTAATGGATTATGCTATTTTATATGCTAACATTATATATTATCACCATATGCTTGTGTATCTTGGTTGTTGAGGACAAGTGGCAGGTATAAAGCTTTGAGTTGCATGCTCAATGGTGGTCTTCATCGGACGTCCGAAAGAGGTAGGTTCTTGACCTTGTCTTGTTAGCGTTTCATTTATATAACATACTTGGGATTAGAGTTTATTTATGTAGTCATTTCGTCTGTTGTGGTTTACCCCAAGCCATAAAGAGTTTTTCCTCGTAACACTCATTGATGTACAGATTTCAACAAAAACTCAAAAATTTTAAACAACACTTGAAGAAATGGAAGAAAACAACCTTTGGCAATATCTTATAGGAACAAAAGGACCTTGAGCATCAGATGCAAAGAATTCAACAGGAAAGAATCACTCACAGTGCCACCGAGCATTTAAAAGAAAAGGGGACCCAGATCAAACAAAATTTGGATGAGAGATATGCCCAAGAAGAAATTCTATGGCGTCAAAAGTCTCGTATACAGTGGCTCAAAGAAGGAGAAAAAAATACCAAGTTTTTTCATCGATCTATGATACAATGAAAGCACATAAACCATATCTCCAACCTTGAGGATTCCTAAGGACAACCTATTTTGACCCACTCAACAATAGAAAAGGAGTTGGTCGACTACTATCAGGACCTTCTAACAGATCCATGTCAGGATAGATCAGAGGCCATCGAAAAAATCATCAAACATATGCCAACTCTTATTTTGGAGGAACATAATGTTTCCCTCACTAAACTGGTCACCCTGGAAGAGGTCGATCTAGCCATAAAGGAAATGTTAGATGGGAAATTACTTGGATCGGAGGGTTTTACCACAAACGTTTTTCACAACCATTGGAATATAGTTAGAGAAGAGGTATGGCAGCTAATTGAAGAATCCAGGTGCTCAGGTCAAGTGCTTCTGGGGCTCAATGCTACTTTTCTCACCCTCATTCCAAAGGAGGAGTGGGTCTCTCATCCCAAAAAATTCCAGCCTATAGCCTTATGCAACGTTATCTACAAGATCATGACTAAGGTAATCGCCCTACGACTGAAATCCATTCTTCCCTTTATCATTTCAAAGGAGAAATCAGGCTATGTTGAAGGTCGTCAAATTATGGACAACGTCATTCTAGCACATGAGGTAATTCACTCTTTAAAAACTTATAGTATGCCTAGTATGCTGATTTTATTGGATATTTCAAAAGCCTTTGAAAAAATCAGTTGGAAATATATGCTCTCTCTTCTCTTGGACTTTGTTTTTAATGTTGACTTGGTCCAATGGATCATGAACCTCACTTCCTTGGATTTTTTCTCAATCCTAGTCAATGGTGCCCCCTCTAAGCCCTTCTCTCCCTCTCGTGGTATCTTTCAAGGGGATCCTCTCTCTCCCTTCTTCTTTGTCGTTATGGATGAAGGTCTAGGTCATTACATAAAAGAGGCCATTGCTTATGGATCTTCAAAAGGTCTCCCCCTTCACAACCTACATCCCCCAATCTCCCATAGCCAATTGGTAGATGATACCTTAATAATGGGTTCCCTAATAGTCATGAATCCCGACATATCCTCAACATCCTGGATGACTTTAGCACTACTTCCAACACCTCCATCAATGCAGATAAATCCCGGATATTTTTTCTTTAATACCCCCTAGACCGTTCAAGAAAATATTTCTAGAATCCTTCACTTCAATCAAATCTCCCTTCTTTACAAATACTTGGGCATTATGCTTATTGATAATGCTCTTAGGAATAGTTCCTGAGAGAGTTTGTTAGCTACAATTGAGAAAAGGCTAAACTCATGGAATTTTTTCTCCCTCAACCTTCTTGGTCATATGGTCCTTGTTAGGATATTTAGACACTTAGGAGTTAGTAAGATCTACTTGGTCTATTGTGTCGTTAGGTAAAAGTGTATTTTCTAGTGTGTTTCTTTAGTATGCATTAGTATTCATTTGTAGTTAGGAAATCCGACGGTCACGATATGTTCCCGACATAGAATGATCCGACAGTTCATACTCTCATCGATCTTAACGACCATTGATCTGTGGCTTAACACCCGATTGGTCCATGATATCTATTTAAAGAGCATGGAGGGTCATTTGCCGATGATCGATTGTGAGAAAATCTCTTGTAAAATCTCTCTGTAATCTTTTTCTTTGCATTAATCAACTGCTCCAAGTGGTCACGTTGGCTGGGGTCGTGGATGTTTCCCCGTAGAGGTTTTACCACGTGAAAACATCAGTGTGTTGATCTTTGATCTGGTTGTTTGAGTGGTTACTGAAGGTGTTCGTCCTTTGTTGGAATACCTGTGTTGTCGAACATGGTATCAGAGCCTGTTTGAAGACCCACTCCTATTGTAGATCGAGATCGTGAAGCCGAGTTGCCTCATCTCCACTTTCTGTCATTTCCATACATTTATGGGCTGAGAAGACTATTCCATTGCGTCCAGAGCGCTCATTTAATTCAAGAACACTTTTTGTTTCACTTGAAAAGGTTTCTGTTTTCCCAAGATACGACCATTACAGTCAGATCCGGAGGTATAAAGCTTGAATACACATTTTTTAAATTTTTTGCAGAGTAGTATTTTGGTTTTATTTCGGTTTTGTTTTATTTATTTCCGAGTTGCTACTCTTTTAGATCTGCGTATGCTCTTTTCCCCATGCCTTGTGTGATCTCGGCAAATCAGAAACATATAGGAAAAGGTGCATCTTCCGGGTAAGCTAACCGAGATCTAACCCTTGTTGTCATCGAGAAGATGATTTTTTTTCTTGTGTGAAAAGAGTTTTTTTTTATCACGCTCTCCAAGGTTGTCTTCCACAACAACAACAACACCACCCCCAATCCTCCTTCTGAACATTACAATATGTTTTGCTAGATCATTTGGTTAAAAGTTGCCTTATTAAGTAAGAGGTCTTGAGTTCAAGTCTCTCTTTTGTTGCCTTTTTTTGGAAAAGTTCATGCTAAAATTGTAAAGTGTATTTCACTTCAAGTATAAAAGTGAATCACTATAAGTAGCTTTAATATTTTATTTTAGAGTTATTTATTTTGCATGCATCTTTTCTGTTGTAAAGTAACTTCATTGTAAAAGTGATCCCCACTTCTCTTTATAAAAGTGGGTCACTTCATAAAGCAACTTACACAATCACGTGGTCATTTGGTTACCGATTGTGCCTTTTTTTTAAAAGGGCATAACTCTAAGATCGAAAGTCCATTTTCCGTGCCATTTTTTTTTTTAAACCGTATAACTTTTCGAGCTCTTTCCATCTAGCTCATCAGTTTCAGTTTTTAAATCCACATTATCTGCATATTTAATATGGATTCTACAAGTACTGTCTTGCTTACCAACAACAACTACTTCCAATGGAAATGTCATATGGAAGATTTATTAAGAAGTAAAGGCTTGTACCAGATTACCTTGGGAAAGGAAAAATCACCCACTAATGCTGATAAGAAAGCCAAGTGGGATAATAGGAATGACGAAGCACGTGGACTAATCAGAATTTTCATCTCTCCTGATTTAAGGTACCACCTTCAAGATATTGATGACCCCAAAGAATCTTGGGACATGATTGAATCTGTGTTTGGTAAACTCAACATTATTCGAGCACAACAGTTAGAAAATCAAATACTGACCTTAAGTCCAACTGATTTTTCTTGCCTTGGAGACTATCTATCTAGGTTTAAAACACTCAAAATTTTATGTGAAGAATGTAAGATAAAGATGGAGGAAGAGCGTTGCATATATGTTATTCTTTCTAAGCTAGGTAGTGCATATTCTATGTTTGTATCTACCTTTTATGCCATGAGAGAGGCTCTAGGGGAAGAAGCTTATGAAAAACCCACTCTTGAGTCCTTTTGTGCTTCTTTGATTCGAGAGGAAGATAAGCTTGTACAATTTGGAGTGATCAACACTGCAGGTCCCTCCAACAAAGTCTTAGTTGCCCAGCAAAAAGATAAACCCAAGTATCACAAGAAGCAACATCCTCGCTACAACAACAAACAACATAAGGGTCCCAAACCTGCTCAGATAGCTTCAGCTCCTACTGGTTAGAAAAGTATAAAAGTAAGAATACTAACAGACATTACAACTTTTGTGATAAAGATGGTCATGATGAGTCCAAATGTTTCAAGAAGATGGCAGCTTTAGAAGCAAAACATCAGTATTGATTCTACTTCTTCTTCTCACGAACATGCACTTTTTGCTTCTGGTTTCTCCTTCAATTCAAATTCTACTACTACTTCTTCTTCTGATGAGTGACTTATTGATTCAAGAGCATCTTATCATATGGCTAAGGATAAAGCCATATTTTCTGCTCTAAATGAATGTAACACCAAGAAAATATTCGTTGGTGATGATAAATCTCTTAGTGTTGTAGGATCTGGAACAATTCAAGTAGATAATGGTCATTTCAATGATGTATTATGTGTTTCAAGTCTTTCTTGTAACCTTCTATCAGTATATCAAATCACTCATTCAGGTGAAGGTAAAACCGTTGAGTTTTCACCTCACCAAGTTGTAATCAAGGATCTAAAAGATCCTAAGCATGTTCTTGCAACTGGAATTGTTGATGATATTACCAGGTTGTACAAGTTTGACAACTTTGGGTCATCATCTTTTTCACCAGTTTTTGTTGCTCATAGCGATGACTTGAGCAAACTTTGGCATGAACGGTTTGGTCATCTAAACTATCGCTCATTGAAACAACTATGTAATCAACAGATGGTCACTGGTCTTCCTCTTCTTTCATGCAGAGATGTTGTTTGTGTCGATTGTGTTCTCGACAACCATCATCGAAACAGTTTTGACAAACGTGCCTCTTGGCACGCCTCGAGTCCTTTGTAGCTTGTTCATAGTGATTTGTGTGGTCCAATTTCTTCTCCTTCTTTTTCTGGGTGCAAGCATTTCTTAACTTTCATTGATGACTTTTCCAGACGTACTTGGGTTTACTTCTTAAAACTCAAGAGTGAAGTTTTTGACAAGTTTTTGGCCTACAAGGCCCTTGTAGAAAAACAATCTGGACATTAAATTCAAAGGTTAAGAACAGATAATGGAGGCGAATATGTGAACAATAATTTTACAAGCTACTGCACTACACAGGGAATCCAAATGCAACAAATAGTTCCATATACACCACAACAAAATGGTGTTGCTGAGAGAAAGAACCACACATTAAAGGAAATGGCTAATTGTATGATCCAATCTAAGGGATTAAGTCTAAAGTATTGCGTTGAAGCTATCAACTGTGCAAATTACATAGTAAATCGCACTCCCACAAAGGCTCTTAAAAATATAACACTGGAAGAAGCTTGGACTAAAATTAAACCAGATGTAAGTCACTTTCGTGTATTTGGCAGTTTAACATGGGCTCACATTCCTGATGAGAAAATGAAAGCATTGCAGACTAAAAGTGAGAAGTGTATATTTGTTGGTTATTCTGAAGATGTCAAAGGTTACAGACTTCTTCAATCACATTGTAATGAAATTATTATTAGAAGAGATGTTAAATTTGATGAAAATCTCTTGGTCTGCGAGCCTAATTCGACGATTATGCCTTCTTCGGCCTGTGAGCCATCTTCGACGTTTGTGCCTTCTTATGATATGGTTTCTTCTTCAGATGATGACAGTGAGGATGAAAATTCACCTCCGCCTGCTCACCCTCCTCCAGATGAGTCCTTTTAACCTGAACCAACACTAGCTCCACCGCTTCCTAGATGGGTCCGTTCAACACGAGAAGCAGCTGGTGATCTTGTTGGTGATCCTTCATATCAACATCGGACATGTTCACAGTTCTAGCGAGCCTCTTCTATTTTGGCTCAAGTTTTAGAAACTCATGATCCAAAGACATTTGCAGAAGCTTGAGGTCATCTAGATTGGGATATAGCAATGAATGAAGAGTATCGTTCTTTAATGGCAAATGATACTTGGGATCTTGTACCTCTTTCAAAAGGAATAAAACTTGTTAGATGCAAATGGGTCTACAGAACTAAGTATGCATCAGATGAAAGTGTTGAAAGACACAAGGCTCAGTTAGTTGCCAAAGGATTTTCCCAAGTTGAAGGAATTGACTATAATGAAACCTTTGCCCCTGTAGCAAAAATGAATTCCATATGCCTTGTTCTTTCCCTTGCTGCCTCACATAAATGGGAGGTCCATCAGATGGATGTTAAATCCACCTTCTTGCACAGAGATTTGCAAGAAAAAATCCACATGGAACAACCTCCTGGCTATGTCCAGAATGACTCTAGCCTTGTTTGTCGCCTCAAGAAATCTCTTTATGGTCTCAAGTAAGCTCCCCGAGCTTGGTATGCCAAAATGGATAACTTTCTTATTGCCACTGGATTCTCTAGATGCCATTTTGTTCCTAATGTCTATACCAAGAAAGTAAGAAGCCATCTCATAATCCTTGTCCTTTATGTTGATGACCTTATCCTTACTGGTAGTGACTCAAAACTTTTAAACCATGTGAAAACCAACCTTAAGAAGAGATTTGAAATGATAGACTTAGGCTTTTTACACTATTTCCTTGGCCTCCAAGTTTTGCAAACCAATGAAGGAATTTTTCTTTCCGTTATGATCTTTCCTTTGATGTTGGTCTTGTTGCCCGATATATGAAAACACCCCATGAAAGCCATTGGAAAGCAACAAAAGGATACTTCGCTATGTTCGTGGTACAATTTAGTTTGGGACACATTACAGTTCAAGGGGGACTCCTTTATTGGTTGGTTTCACTGATTTAGATTGGGTCGGCGACCTTGATGATTGGAAGTCTACTGCAAGTTATGTTTTCAGCCTTGGTTCAGGACCTGTCACTTGGGCGTATAAGAAACAACAGGCTATTGCACTTTCTTCAGCAGAAGCAAAGTACTGAGCAACAATAAATGCAAGTTAGGAAGCCCTGTGGCTTCGACAGATCCTTTCAGAGTTTGGATTCTAGCACCAACATCCGACTAGCCTTTGGTGTGACAATCAGAGTGTGATCAAGCTCACCAAAGACCTAGTTCAACATCAGTGTAGAAAACACATCGAGCTACACATGCACTTCATCAGAAAGCTTATTCATGATCAAGTTATTAAAGTGCTCTTTTTCCCTACAGAAGATCAAGTTGCAGACATTTTCTCAAAGTCTCTTACAGAAGCAAAGTTTTCCAAACTTCGATCTATGTTAGGAGTTCAGGAAGTTGTCATTAAGGGGGGATAGGCTCTAATGCCTCCTTCCTTCTCCTATTGTGTCACTATTGTAAATCCTTCAATCCTATCCCAAGTTGTTCTTAATGGGGGATGTTAGGATATTTAGACGCTTAGGAGTTAGTAATATCTACTTGGTCTATTGTGTCGTTAGGTAAAAGTGTGTTTTCTAATGTGTTTCTTTAGTATGCATTAATATGCATTTGTAGTTAGGAAATCTGACGGTCATGATATGTTCCCGACATAAAGTGATCTGACGGTTCATACTCTCCTCGATCTTAATGGCCATTGATCCGTGGCTTAACACCTGATTGGTCCATGATCTCTATTTAAAGAGCATGGAGGGTCATTTGTCGATGATCGATTGTGAGAAAATCTCTTGTAAAATTTCTCTGTAATCTTTTTCTTTGTATTAATAAACTGCTCCAAGTGGCCGCGTTGGCTGGGGCCGTGGATGTTTCTCCGTAGGGGTTTTACCACATGAAAACATCGGTATGTTGATATTTGATCTGGTTATGTGAGTGGTTACTGAAGGTGTTCGTCCTCTGTTGGAATACCTGTGTTGTTGAACAGTCCTATTAAAATTAATTTTCCAAGTCATTCCTCTTTATGTTTTCTCCGCACTAGCCGCACCCAAAGCTATCTTGAATTCTATAACAAATATTCGAAGAAATTTCTTTTGGTAGGGCACCAAAGAAGGGCACGAATGGGATCTTGTAAACTAGGAAGTGTTATGTAGGCCAAAACTCTCTATAGGTTTAGGATTGCGGGACCCTTCAATCCTCAACAAGGTTAGGGAAGCCAAGATCTGGTGGCACTGGCTTAAAAACCCAAGTGATTTGTGGAATCAACTATGGAGTAAAAAATATACACCAACAACGAAGGAACCTTGTATTATAAGGTGGAATGAGGATAGGCCAAGCTCTCTAATTTGGAACACAACATGGCATAACCACACCTTATTCTGCGATCATGCCTTTTGGGTAAGATCCAGAGTGGACGACAAACAATTTTTTGGACGGACTTGAGGCAGCAACAACCCCCTCTTTCCATCCATGAACATTTGTTTGACATCTAAACTCATATTTATTAATCATGCTTGAACAATGTATCTAACTATTGGCTATACGATCGACCCCCATCCATTTGGAGGCAGTGGTGATCCACCTCGACTGATCTTTACGTACCAATCAACATTGACATGGGACCATGGCGAGAAGTGGTGATCCCACAAAATATTCAAGTCAAAGAAGGACTGTATATTCTTTGATGGGGTTATCTACCAAAAGATTCATTTTCCATCAAAGTGGCATATGGTATCAAGGATGAATTTTCCATCATGCCAAAGGATGTCATTTGGAGTAACATATGGAAGCTCAACCTCTGGCTCAAGTTTTTCACATTTCTATGGTTGGTGGTCCATAGACGCATACTCACCTAGGACAATCTCAGAAAATGAGGTTTTATTAGACCTTGACTTTTCCCTCTTTGCCACCAACAGGAAGCAAATATGGAATATTTTATCAACAATTGTCACTATAGTTCTCGGATTTGGGACCAAGTTACCCAAATCATGTGAACCTCGGATCGTCGTATAGACATCATTACTGAAACTTTGGCCAACTGGAGACTCTTAACCTTTAAAAATAAGATCCTTGATCGAATCTAGCTACTACTACCAGGCCTTGTCCTTTGGAAAATATGGAAGGAATGTAATTGTAGGATCTTCCAATCCAAGAAACTGCATTGGAGGGATTTCAGGACCAAAATTCATGGTTGAATTGTGGAGATAGTCAAACCCACAAAATGGAAAAAGGGGGACCTAGCTTGTAATCCAATTTGCTATTTTTCATCAATGTGACCTCTACCTTGCACCTGCACCTGATCCACTTTGTAAACGATCAACTTCCTCGCAAGAGAATAACCACTGGGAATGCCCTCCCCAGGGATTTGTTAAACTCAATTTTGATGGTTCTTCCAAAGGAAATATGGGACCAACAAGCTTTGGATTGGCAATCAAAGATTCATAAGGCCAGATTCTTCATTTGATGGCAAAAAACCTAGAATTTGACACCAATAATGTGGCAAAATTGTGAGCTCTCATCTGGGGTATCCATGCCTCTATCCATAAACAATACTTCCAAATCATAGTGGAGGAAGACTCAAAAATAACTATGGCTATGTTATCTCAACTTCTCAATGGTTCAACACTAGTTAAGGTCTCCCCGAGCTAGAGGCTTCTCTATAATCTCGAGTTGCTCAAATCTATACTCATGCCCAACATGGTATTGATCCCTTCCCATGTTAGGATGGCGACTAATAAGCTCATTGATAAGCTAGCCAATATTGGGGTTTCAAGGGAGGACATTGATTCTCTCCTCAGCCCTAAGGATCCCCTCTTCTTGGAATGCACATGCCTCGCACGATAAGAAATCCCTACCCTAGATGGGTGTCATTTATGACATGATGTGCATTTATATTTGATCCGAAGGATCACGTGCAATCGACCGCCTCGAGAACTATGGTAACTCCCCTCTATCTTCATACAAACTGTCTTCGTCTCAAGCTTGTACATAACGACATAGTACCTATGGCTGGTTGTTTCTAGAAGAGTGATAGTTGGTGACAACGGTTGAGGTACTATAGTGTCATGGTCATTACTCTTCTTCCCATGGAAAAATCCGGTGGCACAAAGGCATTTAGAGCCACCATTAATGCTTAATTTTGAAATAATATTTATGTTTAATTTAGTATTTGTTATATATTAATATTTTAAATAAATATAATAAAAATATTGTATTAAATTATATGTATATAATACCAATAGAATATAAATATTTCCATTTTAATTTAATAATATCTAAAATTAAAACTTATTAATATCATTATCGTATTCTAAATGTATTACATTTTTGCCATATTTGCTAAAGTTTTGCCCCTCAGCGTGCGTTTGTTATTAAATTCAGCGGCTGAATCGACTGACGCTGCAAGGTTGCTAAGCAATATATATGGTCAACGAACAATATTTCCGGCTGGGGAAGAAAACGTGACCGAGATCTCTCACGCCGACAAAACCTGAATGACACCGGAGGCGGCTGTTCGATTTCAAACCTCCACTCCCGGGAATCGATTCCGACTATTTCATAACTCTAAAACCTAGAAGTTCTGAATGGCGACATACAAATATAAGACATTCGAAATCGTTTCAGTACAACATCATAAGTCTGCAATTTCAGGTATTAAAACACTGTTCTATTACGGGAAGAGTTTTACAGTGAACAAACACGTCGGATTATTAAATTTCAATGCCCATATATTTTCACAGGAGGATTTTATCGCTCCCCTATAAGAAACCAATGCGGGAACCCGGATCATGATTTGGAGGTCCCAAAAAATTGAAGCAGAAGTCGACGAGTCAAGGAATAAATGATGTGTTTCATCTTTCAAGCTCCATTGCTTCCTGCAAACTCTCGACATCGATGGAGCTCTGAGAACCATCACGAAAGTACTGTCTCTCGACTTCGTGGCTGCCCATCTCGACGGCCGCGTCGGCTTTCTTGTCGCCCTCACTCGCAGGCTTGCGCTCCAGCGGCCGATACACGGCTTTGGCGGCATAAATTCCGACTGTTCTTGCATAGAAGATGACCGTCAATACAAGAATTGCTGCCAGACACCAGTTGAATTGCAAATTAGCAAGCCCCTTGGCCCGCATAGTTGCTGCGTGGTTGCCGCACTTGACCACATCGTGGCCCTCGATCCGCTCCATCTGGCAG
>ML823044.1:19786-37715 GCA_009831015.1 Picea engelmannii
ATGTCTCTTCATTAAATTCTCCTTCTAATGAGGATGGCATAGACAACTTCAAATGATCCACACATACATTGGAATATTTTCCCATATATGGTGACCAATCCAAGCAAATATCTTTTATTCATTCTTATCCACAATCCTAAAATGTCCTTTTAAACCTTTCTTTGGTGGGTGTAAACACACTTGATCAAACTTAGGAGGTATGTGTTGTTAAATGCTTATCATGCCTCTTTTCGTAACTTGATTGAGATTCCTACAAGTTGGTTTCTTATACCTACACATGTTCGTGGATGTTTATTTTTAACGAAGTTCGCATATTTTCCCATTGATCAATTTCCTTAATTGTTCCACTTTGAGGGCTAAAATTTCAAGTTAAAGTGAGTACAATAAAATATGAGAAAGTCATAGGTGGAGGATTTGAGGTGAGCAATGAATTGTGCAATTAACAATGATATATATAAATGACAAACAATCTTCCCAAATATTGGGATGTTATAGCCTCACAATCCTCCTTCAATCCTACAATCATCTCAAAGACTCAAGACTTGCATATATATACAAGTTTTGTAAGGTTTTAACCATTTGCCAAAATTTGAGCTAGATGTAGGTAATCTCTTATATTCTTCAAGTACATAAGAGTTTAACTTTAGAGTTATGGTCAAATAAAAACAAAGAGGTCTTAAAGGAAATTGACCATGTGGTTTTGTATATATTTATCATACTTGATTACCGAATCAAAATGTTGCAGGATACCATTCACATGAAGTCAGGGCTTTATTGTGACTTGGATTGTGCAATTAACAATGATATATATAAATGACAAACCAAATATTGGGATGTTATAGCCTCACAACAAATGAACCAGTGTTTGATTTATATGCTTGGGATACCCATGCAATTGTAAATAAAGGATAGAATTATCTTCAACTTATATCCATTATCATCTAGAGTGTGGATTAAAAGTTTCATGAGAATCTGTTATATCCACTACACATGATAAATGTAGATATTCCAAAATGCACCTTTACATGAGTGAAGAATATAATTACATCTTTTTTTCACGTTTCAACATGGTATAAAAACTACCATATTATTTAGTCTTGTTTACTCTAAAATGTATATCGACTTTACAACTTCAAGCTTCCCACATGAGCTTATTCTTGACTCTCATTTCTTAACAACAAAATTATGAAATTTATACTTTAATCCTCCTTCAAACCTACAATCATCTCAAAGACTCGAGACTTGCATATATATACAAGTTTTGTAAGGTTATAACCATTTGCCAAAATTTGAGCTAGATGTAGGTAATCCCTTATATTCTTCAAGTACATAAGAGTTTAACTTTAGAGCTATGGTCAAATAAAAACATCAAAGGTCTTAAAGGAAATTGACCATGTGGTTTTGTATATATTAATCATACTTGATTACCGAATCAAAATGTTGCAGGATACCATTCACATGAAGTCTAGGCTTTGTTGTGACTTGGATCAATTGACAAGGATTATAAAATCTTATGATTTGAGTTAATTTTTTTTTGTTTTCCCAACAAATAATTCATGTAGTACTTCAATGCCTAAAATATGATGTACAATTACTTATCTTATTTGGGGTATATTATGATTGCACCAACAAAAGTTTCAAGTGTTATGTTATCCAACTCCTTCATTATATCAAAGGTTCCACCATTATGTATCATGCGAAATTTGCTTTGATTTCAAATGAAATTGCAAGTTTCATTAGATTTAATATTGATGCATTACAATTCTTTCATGTCAAAGCTTCAATTACTTGGTTTTCAATTGCAATTAATTGAAAGGTTATACTTGCCTTTTCTAATGTGCATTGAAGAGACACTTCATTCCTAAATAATTTGCTAACCCCGTGAATTACATWGGTTCAATTAAATTATCTGGGATCAACCAATTTACAACGAATTTTATATTTCTTAGGTCAATACAAAATTCACATCCTCTAACTACAAAATACATACACAACAATAATTATTTTCCAAGCTCATATTTCATCGTGTTGGCTTGCAATTAATTGTGTTGAAGGGTTAAAAATATCATCTCCAAATGTTTTAAATGATCTTCCCAAATATTG
Source organism: Picea engelmannii (assembly GCA_009831015.1). Classification (NCBI taxonomy): domain Eukaryota; kingdom Viridiplantae; phylum Streptophyta; class Pinopsida; order Pinales; family Pinaceae; genus Picea; species Picea engelmannii. The sequence goes on from ML823044.1 coordinate 21,890, forward strand.
CTAAAAGTCAAAATATCATCCAAGGAGGCTACAATAAACAAGTTTGAGAAATGGTCTTAAGATATCATCCATCAATCTTAGAAATGTTGTCATAGTGTTGTGTAATATAAATTGCATAATGAGTTACTCATGCAATCCATGTGTTTTTTTGAAAGTAACATTCCAAATTATTATGTGTGTATATTGTCATATTGGTATCCTTACTTCTAATCGAACTTTATGATAACACATGCTTCCAATATTTGGTTGATTAGTGCCTTGATTATATATATATAATCTTGTTCAATCTAAAAGATCTACACATTTTCTCTAACATCCATCTTTCAATAGAATATTACAATGTAATAAGGTATACCATATTACAATGTAATATGGTAATACCATATCTCATGTAAAAAAAATAATTAAAACTTAAAGTCATCGTCGCAATATCGACGATAGTTCGTCGAAAACAAATTTTGTATTTTACCACAACCATCGCAATAGAGACTCAAGTTCGTCACAATTTTCCACGACTTTTCATCGCACATACAACATCTACGTTGTAAGTTTGGTCTTGAGATACATTTTTGTCGATATTGCCACAGATTTTCTTCACAAGTTGAGACGGTTTTGTGTCGCACATTCAGCATCTGTGTCATAAGTTATTGGCTTGGCATAACTTTTTGTCGCAATTGCGACAAAGTTTCGTCGTAATTGACACGCTTCTTCATTGTTATTGCGACGAAATTTCATCATAATTGCGACGATGCATAGGGTTAACCGATCTTGAAGGTGGTGAGACACATGGAAAGCTAATTTCGTCAATGTTTCCATGCACACCTGGATCGTGGATATAGCGACGAAATTATTCCGACGAAAAAAAATCTCGGCTTTCATGGAAATTGCGACAAATAAGTGTGGCGATATCAATGAAAACCATCGCAAATTTGGTCATATGTACTAGTGTCCTCATCTTCAACAGAATGTGGGAGGATCACATGCAACATATTCAACAGGTTTTGAGCACTCTATGACAACACAAGCTATATGCCAACTTGGAAAAATGCTCTTTTGGCATGAACAAGGTCCAATACTTAGGCTACATTGTTGATGAGCATGGGGTACATGTTGATCCAGCTAAGATCCAAGTCATTTGTGACTCACCAACCCCGACCACACTAACCGAGCTTTAGATATTCTTGGGACTGGTCAACTTCTACCGACGGTTTGTGTTGGGATTCTCCCATATTGCATGGGCTCTCATCTAGGTGACCAAGGGCGGTGACAAGGAAAAGTTGGTGTGGGGGGAGGAAACAAAATGAGCATTTGATGATGTGAAGCATTGCTTGTGCTCAACTCTAGTACTCTCCTTGCCCGATTTTCAAAAACCGTTCGAGATTGAGACTAATGCATTTGACTATGTTGTAGGCACAATTCTCACTCAACACGGTCATCTGGTGGCATACCATAGTGAGACACTCTCAAATACTGTCCAAAAATACCCCACCTGTGATAAAGAGATGTATTCCATCATACAATCATTTCGTCAATGGAAAAATTACATTATGGGGAAGGAGACGATCATCCACACTAATCACAAGCCTCTATAGTTCATACAGACATAGGGTAAATTGCAGAATGACCTCTATCAAAAGTGGTCCACCTACCTGCAACAGTTCCATCTCAACATAGAGTATAAGACAGGGATCTCAAATCATGTCACTGACTACCTCAGTCGACCTCCCGTGGCTTCCCTCACCACTGTTTTCCATTCTTGTGGAAATGAGGCATTTGAGTGCCCCCACCTTTATCAGCAAGATCCATACTTCACCACCACCTATCATCTCTTTGGTACAGGTGCGATTGTCACCGATTTTCACATTCAATACAAACTATTATTCTGTCTAGGCCATCTTTGTGTTCCTACAAGCGAGCATGCAAAGTTGATTTGGGAATCCCACTACAGTTGGATGGCATGAAATTTTTGCGTGGAGAAAATTGTGGTCGTTCTTCAAAAAACAATTTATTGGCCAAAACTCCAACAGGACGCCAACAAGTATATCATATATTTCACTACATGTGCCATTTCCAAGCCAACTGAGGGTGGGAGGGTGGGGCATTAATAGATAAAGTGTATTATTATAATACACTTTATCTATTAATACCCATCAATATGCAAGGCTTATACACCCCTCTTCCTACTCCTGAGAAGCCTTGGGAATCCATCTCAATAGATTACATGTCTGGCCTTTCGTCCACCAAGCAAGGAAATGACTATGTATTTGTGGTCATTGATCGGTTTTCAAAGATGGCCATCCTCACATCCTACAAGAAGAATATCACAATGGAAGATATTGTGAATCTCTTCTTCGAACGAGTGTGGGTCCATTTTTGGATACCATAGACCATCAACTACGACCAAGACAACAAGTTCCTCAACACATTTTGGTCGAGTCTTTGGTCCCTGTTGGACACCAAGGTCACTAAATCCACTTCTTTCCACCCCCAAACAGACAACTAAACAAAGTTCATCAATTGGATGAGTGTGCATATCATGTGCATGTACAACTCTAAGCATCCACGTACATGGGATGAAAGTCTCCCCTATGTTCAACACAATTACTACAGGGCTCCCCATAGATCCACTCACCATAGCCCATTTCAGGTGGGGATAGGATTCCAACCCTTGGGTCCCATTGATGTTGCACTACCTCTTCCCACCACACATACAGACTCTGCCCATGTTTAGTCTAAGACCGAAAAATCCACCAAATTCATTGAGCGGATTTAGCACATCCGCCAACAGGTCTAGGATATTTTGCAAAAATTCAATGCTAAGTACAAGCAGTGCCATGATCAACACAGGGTACCACACCAGTTTCAGGTTGGGGATAAAGTCTGGTTACATTTGTAGAAGGAGTGTATCATAGGGCCCCATTGGAATCTCCACCCACTTCGCTATGGGCCTTACACTATCACCAAGGATGTGGATAGCAATGCTTTTGTGTTAAACACTCCACCTTTCCTTGGCCTGCACCTAGTGTTCAATGTGGACCTCCTTCGGCCATATTTTCCACCATTATTGGACACCTCAGAGATCCTAGAACTACTGACACAAACAGAGCTCAACCTTGACTTCATGGAACAAGAATCCACTGATCATATAGTGGACACACATGTCAAGGGCACTCACCAACAGAGGATCTAGCTTTATCAGATTATCAAGGCAGGGAAACTCCTCCACCAAGGAAAGTGGCTCACCTGGGGCCAAATCTAGCAGAATTTTCCTCACTTGATGGGGGAACTCAATGCAATGGAGGCCATTTCTTCCTAAGGGGGGGGGATAGATCCAAGTGGATATTGGTGGCCACCCTCCTATTCAAACTGGCTCCTCTTGTCCATTTTTAGTTCAACACGTTATTATGTACTTCTTTGTAATTTTGGTTTAAACACTTATGGGGATGTTTGAATCCCTACACATCTTCTAGGTAGATACTGGTGGTCTATCACCTAATCCAACTGGCTTATTTTGTATGTTTTCATGTCATCACATATTTGTGTACTTCTAGGGCCATTTTGGATCCCTAAACAATGTTGTTTTGGCTTGACATAGTCAAACTATAGAAAGAGTCAAATTTTAATCGGAGAATGTGTAGATATCTAAAATACCTTTCCAACAGGCTATCACGCGCCTAAAACAGATGTCGTATGCAAAAGTTACGACCCCGGGAAGTTGAGGTACCAACTTACCCATAGGGGCCCACATGACTTTTGGCGTTTCACCTTCTAGGGTTAGGTTTTTGGATGTATATGGTTTTGGAGAGCCTCATTTTAATCATTCTTCTCAGACAGATGCACATAACAACCACATCTCTTCTTAGATATATCTACCACCATTCGAGCAAGTGTTTCAGTTATGCAGTTTTACAGTTTCAGCCTATTTCATTTATTTAATAAAAGATATTGTTCATTGAATATACGTGTTGTTCTTTATATCTCTTTGTTCATTGTATTCATTCTATTAATCAGTTTCATTTCGCTCCTAAATCTGGATCAAACATAGAGATACAATAATACACCATTTCTATTAATGAGAGAAATGTACAGAAACTGCAAAACTACAGAGTGAATGAACTCACTATAATGTGGAAGATTATCTCTGAGAAGAGATGTGATGGCTACGCTCATTTGAAATAAGATGATTTTTACAATGAGGCTTAAAATTCCTTTTTAACATAAATAAAATCCAATACCATAACCCTGGAAGATGAAACACCAAAATGTTTGCGGGCCTCGATGGGGGTAGTTGATACGTCAACTTCTTGAGGGTGTAATGTTTTCATACGATCTCCATTTCAGACGAATGATAGATCATTGGGAAGGTCTAGATGATAGGAACACTAGAGCCTTCGATTAACAATTGTGCCCCCAAATGTCAAAAAAATGTTATTTAGGGCCTCAAAACGGGCCCCAAAATTTTGGGACCCAAAAACCTGTAGAAAAACTGCCAAGGTGGAAAATTGTATTTCAAGCCAATGGAATAGGTGGGTGGCCATTGATATCCACCTGCATCATTCCTCCAGACTTATGGAGCAATGTTCTCCATTGCGTCAAGTTCCAAAGGAAGATTTTGCTGAATCTGAACCTTGGTGAGATGCTTTCCTTGTTAAAGAAGTTGTCCTTCTTAGCTTGTTGAAGGTCATCGTGAACCTATTGCAGTGTGGAGGCACCCGCAAAGGTGTAGTAAGAATATCTTTGTGCTCTTCTATAATCTTGTCAATCTACTTTTTCTGCATAGAAAGGTCTTGGGATGAGGCTATAGTGGTTGTACTGTCCTTTTGTTTTCCTTCTGATTGGATTTCAAAGAAGATAAACTTTGTTGTATCAGAGACTACTTTGTGGAACTATTTTGGTGGGATAGTAGTCAGAACTACCTCTGATACCTTGTAGAGCTAACCCCCCAATATGGGGTCAAGACTCATAAACAACATGAAGCTTACACATATGGGGTCAAGACTCATAAACAACATGAAGCTTACACATATATGGCTATCCTAATATAACATCCCATACTTCTAGTGGGGAAACGTCACACCGTACCTCATCCTTGAAGGGATTGATGTCGTAGGACAAGCGACATTATTGGCTAATGCAAAGATCCCAACCCTAGTGAAGCCACATGATGTTGTATGGTTGGGGGTGTGGTGTTGTCAAAAAATCTAGCTGCTTGATGAACTATGTTGAGATGAGGTTCTTCTTCATTCCACTATCAACAATAAAATGTAGCGGGGTCCCCTTCACCCACATCAATGAATGGAATAAGAGCTCCCTCTCTTCAATATCCTCTAGTTCTTCTGGTTGGATTGTTGTGGTCACAATGGTAGTAGTGGGTTAGGAATAAATGATATGTCTCCTTTTATTTCTTTCAGAGTCAGAGTTTGAGTCCGAGATCGACTCTGTTTCTTTGAGCTAGACCACCAATAATTGTTTGAGAGACATTCATCGATGTTGTGCCAAGGGATTTTGTGGAAGTCACACCACTTTCCACTGTCCTTCTTCGTCTTCTTGTTACCCTTCTTTTCCTATGGCTTGGATTGGTTGTCTTTATGTTGGATTTTTTGTGATTTGGGGATGCCTTTACCATACTTTGGTTGTTTCCTATTTGTAGACCCAAATTCCGGCTTGTTCCGTTGCTTAAATTTTTGCTCGATTTTGACAACATAGCGATAAGTGGTTATCAGGAATGTGATGTCTAGAAACTCGATTTCGGTTTGGACATACATATGTAGATATCTGCAGTATTTTAGAACCAAATTTCTCTTAGAGTCTTTGATACACATCTTGGTGCGTAATGTATGGAAGGTATCTGTGAAATCTAGCATTGTGTGGCCCCTCTTTTGATGCAGTGTGGTTCATCTCATGTACTGGTCTTCATAATTTCCAACATGGTAATATTTCTCCTTGACTGCATCCATAAAAAAATACCAAGTGGGCTCAACCCCAAATATTCCAGACTCTATGGAATTTTTCTTCCAATAAGTTTCCCACCAATGTTTGACATGGGGGACAACCTAAAGGAGCACAAAGGTGATGTTTTCTCTATTGGAAAAATTGTGGATAGAGAAATAACCTTCTAGCATATTTAACCACTTTTCCAAAGCATTCACATTGATATGACCTTCAAATATGAGAATATAAAAATTAACTTGTACATTGAATGGGGAAGTGTCTCCAAAGCGACTTCTTGATGAAGACGCATCTGCTATTGTTGGTAATCGTTGAAGGATTTGGGAAAAATTTTCCAACATATCGTTCCTCTATTGCACAAGGGATTCCACAAGAAACAACTTGATAGGATCTCTTGCTCCATCATCTCTCTTTTCTTCTTCCATGGAAGGATGCTTGGGATGGAAAGAGAAGTTGTCCTTGAGAGAAACTAGCTCAAGACCCAACTCTCTATATCCTAACCTCGTCTGGGACATGCACTAAGAAATGAAAAGGAGAAGCTCGCTTTGATACCACTGATCCAGATTATTTTGGAAAAAAAATGAAGGTAGATATATAACAATAAAATACACAGAAATATTGCAAGAAACATAGAGATACTATAATACACAATTTCTATTAATGAGAAAAATGTACAAAAATTGTAAAAATACAAAGTGAATGAACTCACTAGAATGGTGGCATCTTACCTCTGAGAAGAGATGTGATGGCTATGTTCATTCTCAAGAAGATGATGTTTACAATGAGGCTCCAAATTCCTTTTTAACATAAATAAAATCCAAAACCCTAACCCTGGAAGATGAAACACCAAAAGGTTTGCGGGCCTCGATGGGGGTAGTTAATATGTCAACTACCCAATGGTGTAACTTTTGCATACGATCTCCATTTGGGTCGCATGATAGCTTGTTGGAAAGGTCTATTCAAGAAGAATGATAGAGACTTAGGATATTATCTAGGCCCCCATACGTCAAAAAAATATTGTTTAGGGCCTCAAAACAACCCCAAAAGTTTGGGACCTGAAAAACTGTAGAAAAAATGCCAAGGTGGAAAACTATATTTCGAGCCAGTGGAATAGGTGGGTGGCCACCAATATCCACTTGGATCATTCATCCCCACTTAGGAAGAAATGGTCTCCATTGTGTTAATTTCTTGAGGAATATTTTGTTGAATCTGAACATTGGTGAGTTGTCTTCCTTGCTGAAGAAGTTGTCTCTCTTAGCTTGTTGAAGGTTATCGTGAACCTGTTGTTGGAGGGGTTGGATTTGTTCAACCAATCTAGCTATATGATCTGCATGATTATATGAGTACTCTGTCATTGAAGATGCAACATGAAGAGTATGAAGGGATATATTATAACTTTTCTTAACTGGGTAGTGTGGAGGCACCCCAATAGGTGCAGTAAGAATATATTTGTGCTCTTCTATTATATTGTCGATCTTCTTCTGCTAGATAGAAAGGTCTTGGGCTAAGGTTGCATTGTCCTTCTATTTTCCTTCTGACCAGATCATGAAGAAGATAAAAAAAAAAGTGTATGATAGACTACTTTGCGATACTTTTTTGGTGGGACAATAGTCGAAAATACCTCTGGTACCTTGTAGAGATGACCCCTAAAGAAACAATGACACTAGGGGGTCGAAACTCATAAACATCATGACACTTCAACATATATGGTTGGCCTAACAGAACATCACATACTTCCAGTGGGGAAACATCACACAGTACCTCATCCTTGAAGGGATTGATGTCATAGGATAGAATACATTGTTAGATAACACAGAGATCTCGACCCTGGCGATGCCACCCGATGTTGTATGGATGGGGGTGTGGTCTTGTTGACAAATCCAGCTGCTTGATGACCTATGTTGAGATGAGTTTCTTGTGGCTTCCACTGATCCATATTTTATGAGAATAATGAAATGAATAAAAACTATTAAAAGATGCTTAACAAAGATACAATAAAACTAATTTTCTATTCAATAAGGAAATAAGTTGAAGATGTAAAATGCAACAGAAAACAAGCTTGTTGGAATGGTGGCGGCTTATCTCTGAGAAGAGATGTGACGGTTGTGCTCATTCACAAGAAGATGATTAAAATGAAGCTTTGAAGGCATTTTTACAATAAACAGGAATGTCAAAAATCCTAGACATCCAAAAACCTAACCCTAGGAGATGAAGCGTCAAAAGTCATGTGGGCCCCGTTTGGGTAAGTTCATACATCAACTTCCCGGGGTCGTAACTTTTACATACGATCTCCGTTTTAGGCTCACGATAGACTGTTGGAAAGGTATCATTGAGAAGATTCATTTTTGGGGATCAATCATATCCTTTAGCTATTATTGATAATATCGATCTCAAAAAACCTTCATTTAGGCCCTCAAAATGGCCCCAGAAGTTAAACGCTGCTAAAAATAGTAAATTACCAAAATTGTGAGAAAATTGTTTTGAGAGAGTTGGAAAAGGTGGGTGGCCATTGATATCCACCTGGATCAATCCCCCCTCCTTAGTAAGCAATGGTATCCATTGTGTTGATTTCCCCCATCAGATGAGGAAATTTCTACTGAATTTGGCCCTGAGTGAGCCACTTGCCTTGGTGCAGAAGCTACCCTGCTTTGACGACTCGATAAAGCTGGATCCTTTGTTTTCGAGTGCCCTTGATATTTGTGTCCAAAATATGATCACCAGATGCATGTTGCATGCATTCAGGTTCGATTTCTTTTGGTGTCAACTGCTCTTCTATCTCTAAGGTGTCCAATAATGGTGGGAAATATGGCCGAAGGGGAGCCACATTGAAGACTGGGTACAGGCATAGGAAAGCGGAAATGTTGAGCTCAAAAGAATTATCACCCACAACCTTGGTGATGGTGTACAACCCATAAGTGAGTGGGAGAAGCTTTCGATGGGGCCCTATAAGGCGTTCTTTCTACAAGTGCAACCAAACTTTGTCTCCCGCCCAAAACTTCTGTGGCACTCGATGTTGATCATGGTGTTGCTTGTACTTGGCATTAAAATTCTCTGGAATATCCTGAACCTATTGGTGGATGTGTTGGATCCTCTCAATGAACCGGGTGGTTTTGTCAGCTTCTGGTGGAGCAGGGGATGAGTCGGTTGAGGTGGTCACCAGGGGTAGTGCAACATCCATGGGGCCTAATGGTTGGAATCCCAACCCCACCTGAAAGGGGTTGTGGCCAGTTGAGCTATGCAGGGCTCGATTATAGCTATGTTGGACATAGGGAAGACTCTCATCCCATGTGTGGAGGTGTTTTGAATTGTACATGCACAAGATATGTACAATCATTCAATTGATGACCTCAGTTTGTCCATCTGTCTAGGGGTGGAAGGAAGTGGATTTGGTGAGCTTGGTATCCAGTAGTGACCAGAGGCTTGACCAGAATGTGCTGAGGAAATGACTGTCACAGTCTGAGATAATGGTTTGTGGGATCCCAAAATGTACCCATACTTGTTCAAAGAAGATCTTGGCAATGGCTTCTGCTGTGATGTTCTTCTTGCAAGCAGCTAGAATCGCCATCTTGGAAAAGCGATCAACAAACACAAAAACATAGTCATTTCCTCTCTTGGTGGATGAGAGGCTCGACATGTAGTCCATTGATATGGATTCCCATGGCCTGTCAGGAGTAGGTAGAGGGATGTACAAGCCCTGCTTCTTAGTGGCCGGTTTGGCAATAGCGCAGGTGATGCAGGAACTGATATGCCAACATCCTGTCGAAGTTTCGGCCAGTAGAAATTTTTCTGCAGCACTGGCACTGTCTTTTCAACGCCAAAGTGTCCTACCATCCATCTGTAGTGAGCTTCCCAAATCATCTTCACACACTCTCTTGATGGAACAAAAAGATGGCATAGATGGCACAACAACTCATCTTGAACATGGAAATTAGCGACCACTGAGTTGGTGCCCAACACTTGGTAGGTGGTGGAGAATTCAGGTTCTATCTAGTACAAGTGGGGCCATACAGTGGTCTCATGGCCACAAGAGTCTAACACCATGGTGAGTACTGCGGAGGTAATCAACAACTTCGTTGGTACTTCCTTTTTTATACTTGATGTTGAGGTGGAACTACTATAAGTATGTGGACTTGTTGGCCCTTGACCAATTTTTGAGGAAACATTGATCATGTTTGACCATTTTTGGGACATCGACAAGTTGGTTGAAGATGGAGCTCCCAGGCAAAGCAGAGATCACAGAATCTCACCTGCTTTGCAGGATTTTTGGGATTTTAGGGTTTATGTAACGGGTATGGGATGTCGGCCCATGGGTTTACCCATGTTTAGGCCTTTTTGTAATGTATAAATAGATATCTAAGTGATGTAAGAAGTAGTGTTAGCTATGTGCAAAGACTGTGTAAGTATTTGTGATATTAAGGGGTTGGCTTGTGCCTTGACCTAATTCGGGGAAGGAGGATCTGGCGAGGTGTGCGCAGATCTCCTATCCTTTGAGGAGTTGGCTCTATGGATTTGTTCCTAGGAGAAGAAGAATGTAGAAAGCTTGCAGACTAATAAAGAAGAAGAATAAGAGTTGGTGGATGTAGCCCCACACTGGGGTGAACCACGTATATCTTATGTTGATGTGCTTTGTGCGATGTTATTGATGTTGATTATGTGATTATTTTCTTAGTGTTGTTGATGATATGTATAATGAATTCATATGATATTGTATCTTAATGCCTAATGATGTGACTGAATGCTAGATATGAGTTAAGGCTATGTGTTAAGTGATTGGAAGTGTTTGATCTGATCATTACTGCGTTGTTCTGTAATTAGGGTTTAATCTACAATGTGAATGGGACTTATGAACTAATGAATATTGATTGGATAAGTTCTCTGTTAAGTTTTGTAATCACATATCTGTGTCCCAGCTAGGTTGTAGACACCTGAGTCCTGCAACCCCCCCGCCTCTACCTCGGGTGAGACTTCATCTGCTTCGTAGGTGTTTCCAAAAGGGTCGATAGTTAGGGTTTTTTTGGTGCGTTGTTGAAATGTTGAAACCTGGTTCTGCCCCTGTGCCAACAAATGGTTCTATTGTCGGGACCTGAAACTGTGATTTTTGGGAACTGAAGAAAAGAGAAATCTCTGTGCGTAGATCTGTTGATGTAGTGCACATTATTCTACTTGACTTGCGAAGCTCTATGGTAAGAGAGAAGTCTGATATGAAGAAAACAGGTAAGATATTAAAGCTTTGTGCTTTGATAAAGGTAAGATAAGTGGGAAAAATTTTCTTCGAAAGTATGAATCTAGGTATGTTTGATAGATTTTGTTCTAGTCTGAAAACTAAGGCATACTTAGAAGAAAGAGTTGATATGAATAGATTTGATAGAGATAGTGAAAGATATGGTATTCCTATGCATAGAAAGAATTTTTGGACTAACAAGTGGATGCAGGAAGCTAGAAAGAATTTTTGCAGATTGCAGGTCCATCACTGTGATCCCAGTGCGTAGTACATGAAAGGTTGGGGATCATTTAAAAGAAAGAGAGGATTGACACTGTGTTATAATTGCAGAAGATCAGGACATCTTTATAAGGAATGCCATGGTATTGGTCCTATTTGTCTCTATTGTAAAGATATTGGCCATGAAGTTGAGGATTTCCCTAGAATGATTGCCAAAGTTGAAAAGATGAACGTGAGACTAGAAAACTATGAAGAAGGAACTAAGGATATGTTAGAAAACTAGAAAGAAATAGAGACTATGTTATTACAGCTCAAAGAAACAATGAATGATCAGAGAGACATCATTCTATCAGAGATCTTAAAAGAGAAACAATGCATAGAAACAAGAATAAGAGACTTCGACATAGATTGCATCTTGGATAAGGAAACACAAGTGAATATTATGCCAAAAAACACTTGGGAAATTTTGGGAAAGCTTGCTATGATACCTTCATTAGGAAGGATAGGTGTGTTTCAAGGAAAGATGATAACCCTATGTGGAAGAGTTACTAATGTACCTATGATTTCTCATGGAACATTGACCGAAGAATAATTTGAAGTCATTGAGTTTGTTGAGAACAACTCTCCTTTTGCACTCTTGTTAGGAAAGACCTAGATTGAGAAATATCATATCAGAAGGAAAGAAGAAGAGGAATCTACAAAAAAGCAAAAACAAGAATTAAGTAACTTCATAGCTAGAAAGATATAGCAACTAATATAAGAACAAGAGGATAAGTCAAAGCAACAGAGGGCCAGAGAATTAGTTTTCGAAGTTGAAAGAACACAAGAAGGCTTAAAGAACCTATCCATGCAGGAAATAAGTGCATCCACCCCGGAGAATTAGTTGTCGAAGTTGAAAGAACATAAGAAGGCTTAAAGAACCTATTTATACATATTGTATCAATTCAAGCCATTTCCCAAGGTCTTTTCACTTGAAATGCATGTGCCCCTCTTAATTCTTCGACCACCAATAATGAGAGAGAAGAGTTTAATGTTATTAAATGTATGTGGAAACTTTTATCACCTAGGATTTCAGACCCCAACTACTTACCCTTCTCTCAATACTTCGATGGCCAACCATGAAAGAGAAATTATTATATTATAAATTATTTGAACTCGCATACGCATAGACCATCGCTCTGATGGTTTCAGAATCCATTCGAGTGATTCCTTTTATTCACTATGAACGGTTCACTCTGAACAGGGTGGAATGTTAATTCTTTAATAATTATAATATTTAGGAATAATCACCCGAGCCATTCAAACTTTGTTTTCCTAATCCTTTCTCATTATTCTGATGGCCAATTGAAAAGTAGCAAGGTTAATATTTAAACAATATGTAATTTATGCCTTATAACCCTCCCATCATCACTCTAATGGCTTCGGACTTCAATCGAACGTGCCCATCACATCTCTTCAATAGCCCAACTATGAAAAAGGTAATGAATTAAAATTTCATTTAAAGTCTTAATTCCTTAGGCATTTCGGACTCAAAGTTTCACATATCCATCAAAAAAACTCCTTTTATTTCTCCAACGGCCTAAGTCTAGGAGGAATTTACACATTAAGTTATGTGCATGTAATATTAAGTTGAAAAAGATAAAAGGAAATAAATATTTCCATGAATTAAATTTTTGATAAATAAAATGCATTAATAGTGACTCCTTCAAGAGCACCAAACTATCTGTGCAGAGCATAAATAATAAAATCAACTTAGCATAGTTTGTTCCTTTACCCAAAAAGGAAAATATTCCAAATATTCATTATTCACGCACGAGGAAGAAAATTTCTAGGTTGTGATTATAATATTTTACAATCTTTATTATTCTAGTATTGAAGTGTTTAATGGGTAACTCCGAAATTTTATCAGAGTTTACCGATCCTTCCTCTTCATTCCTATTTTCCCAGAAATACCTAAATACTTAAATGCATTTAATTATGCAAGCAATATTTGTATTATTTTTCCATAATATTATAATTCTTGGAGTGAATTTCTTCATGGTAAGACAATGGTTTTTACCAGGGATTACTAATCCCCTGTTTACATGCATTTCAATCCTATTTTCAAGGAACTATTCAATATTCCCAATACAAATTTACTCTGAAATTCCAAGTAAAATTTGTTTCTTACCAAATTCAAAGGGAATTTGATTATTCACAATATTTTAAATTTCAAATTTCATTTCACTCCACATTTAGAAACTTAAAGTTCATTTCTCATTCATTTCCTAATGTTTGTTTGCAAAAATACTTTGCCTCTTCTCTAACGTGTGGTTTGTTCTCTTATTGTCAAACATGGACTGATATTTCTTCAATTTCTAAGTCTGGTAGTCTTTCCATACCAACAGACGAGCCAAAGTCATATGCCCTATAAATTTGTTGAACCTGCACATAATGGATCTAGATAAACAATAATACACACATTTGTAGAGAGAATTGGAGAAAGAAGAAGAAGGAGAGAAAGAATGAAAGAATTCTCATTAACCGTTATGAATAATGAATAATTTACACATGATATACTTTGTATAACTCAATGAGTGTGCACTGGAGGAGAACCAATGTGCATAGTGGTGGTCTAGAGTGATCTAGACACACACCAGCAATTATGGGAGTGAACTGCCACCTAGTCTAGTCTCTCAGGCAGTTCCTGGAGTGAACTGCCACCTAGTTGAGTTAACTAGTCAACTAGTCTTTAGTTAACTGACTAGACAAAGAGTAGTGAGGAGTTAACTCAAGGAATCAAGGGTAATGCACTAGTCTAGTGATGATCCCAAGGCAAGTGCACATTATCTGCTAATGATCCCAATGTTTCATGGTGACAAAACCAATGCTACATCTAAACTCAACTCAACTAGTCAAACGGAAGTGTCAACTGAAAGAGAATATTCTCCAGGTGGAATATTCTCCCCTAAAATATAAGAGACTAGATAATGACTAATTATGACTAATAAACAAGGAAAAACCTTAGGAAAAATAAATCCTAGGTGTGTGTGAAGTAACTCCAACACCCCCCCTGAACATCACTATGGTGAAAATAAATAATGGGTCCCGGAAACAAGGCCATGTTAGGTACCCAAATACAAAAGATACACTAAATAAAGTGAGGAAAGAGGGAAAACATCATGGGAAAAACCCCCCCTCAAGGTACAATGTATGTAAAAAGAATAACTACAATTGCTAGGCAACTGTGTCCTTCACTCCAAGACTACTTCGCAGAGAATGAAACTTCTGCTCAGTGAAGGTCTTGGTGAATGTTAAGCCCTAATATTGGCTCATTACCCCTTAATTGGGGCATATTAGATTAGTAATGCTATTTTATTTATGTCGGCTTTAGAACATTAGTTGTAATTTAGATTAGTAATGTTATTTTAATTATGTCAGCTTTAAGCCATTATACCTCCTAGTCTCCTATATATACCAAGGAGACATTTTCATTTTGAATCATCTGGTACTTGAACATTTAAGTGCGGTAAAAGGAGGTTGCCCCCTCGAAGAGGCTTATTATCTGAAATTATCTCTTTTTCAAGGCGTTGAGTACTTTTGCTAAGGTTTTTATATGCTATATTGATGTTTGGTTCTTAACATATGGTATCAGAGCTCAAGGTCTTGGGGTTTCGCTGCTACATCTGAGACACCGTGGCATTTTCGCTATAACTTTTTTTCTACAATGTTTCAGAAGGAACGGATTGGAGGATATTTAGAATACGAATCACGATATGTTGGGTTCAAAATTCATCTCTTGAGGCCCTATAATTTCAGAGATACAGCCTGTACAAGATAGGATTATGGAATCATCCTGAAATGAGTCATTGGAGAATTTTTGCTATAAAAACTTTTCTGTAACGTTTCAGACCCTGAAATCCGTATGAAATTTATAGAAATTGGTAATGTATCTGTGGTAAACATTTCAGCTTCTGGGTCATCTTAAATTTGTATATACACCCTATGTAAGATAGGGTATCTGACTAGTCCTATTGACTAGTCTCAAGAAGGTGTTCCAGGTAAAACAATCATAACTTCTTCCTAGAGTATCCAAATTGCATGGGACTGGTTGCATTGGATCGTGGACAGTCTGTAGTATTGTGGGTTCGAGTTTCATAATTTTATATCAATTATTTTGTGTGGGGCACACTATACAAGTGAGATCTCCTGGAAAGGCCAAAAATCGGCAAGTTGGGGGGAAGATACCGTAAATTCCACTTGGCACATCCAATTTTGATCAAACCTGTGGCATTGCAGAGAAGAAATATCATATAAATACATAAGATAAAGTTTCATACCCAGAAGGGCCAAAAATTGGGATATACAACAGAAGAAATATTGTCTAGCAGAACCACCTCAAAATCAAGGTTCAAAAGTGATACTTGGCCAACATGCCACCCAAAAAGGGAACTTCTA
>ML823044.1:41479-55642 GCA_009831015.1 Picea engelmannii
CTCCTATATATACCAAGGAGACATTTTCATTTTGAATCATCTGGTACTTGAACATTTAAGTGGGGTAAAAGGAGGTTGCCCCCTCGAAGAGGCTTATTATCTGAAATTATCTCTTTTTCAAGGCGTTGAGTACTTTTGCTGAGGTTTTTATATGCTATATTGATGTTTGGTTCTTAACAGTGAAGATGTATGTCGTCTATTATGCTGAAGGACAAAACTGTATGTCGATGATCCCATTGTGTACTAAGTCCCAGATATAGTGCATGTGGATCTCGATGTGCTTCATCCGCTGCCTCTGAACTGGATCTCTGCAGATATTCAGAGTGCTCTGGTTGTCACACCAGATGACGATCGGTCGATGAAACTAAATGCCCAACTCAGTGAGAAAATGTTGTAGCCACATAGCCTGAATGGTTGTGTTAACTACCCCTTTGTACTCTGCCTCGGCTGAAGATAGAGCAATGGCGGCTTGATTCTTGCTCAATCAACAGATAGGCCCAGAACCAAGACTGAGTGAGTAACCAAATGTGGACTTGTGATCAGTGTTATCGCCATCCCAGTCAGAATCAGTAAACCCGATAAGATCTAATGTAGAGTCTTCTACATAATGAATCCCAAAGGTGATGGTGCACTATAAGTATCGAAGGATACACTTTGCAGCCTTCCAATGTATCTCATGCGGCTCCTGCATGAACCTAGAAACTACGCCAACTGCATAGGAAAGGTCTGTTCTGGAGTGTGTGAGATACAACAAGCTCCCCACTAGTTGTCTATACAGTGTGTTGTCAACCAGTGGATTCTCCCTGCCATCCTCAAGTTTGACTCCTGATAGGAAAGGAGTTGGAGCAGACTTGTAGTCTGTCATGTGAAATCTCTCAAGGATATCTCGTGCATACTTGGCCTGAGACAGATTGATGCCTAATGCATCTTGACTGATCTCGATTCCAAGGAATAAGTGTAGCGGACCCATGTCTATCATCAAAAACCTGTCATTTAGAATCCTCTTGACTGCAGCAATCACTAAATTCGAGAAATTGGTGATCAACAAATCATCAACGTACAGAAGTAACAGTAGAAGTGAATCAGTCATCCTGAGCATGTAGACATTCAGGTCTAATTTACAACATACAAAGTTCTGTGACAATAGGTAGGAGTCCATCTTGGCATATCATGCCCTTGGAGCCTGCTTGAGGCCATAAAGGGAATTCTTTAGTCGACAGACCAAAGATGAGTCCTACATGAATCCCTGGGGCTGCTCCATATAGATCTCCTCAGAGAGATCACTATGAAGAAATTAATTCTTCATGTCCATTTGATGGACTTCCCATCCCTTGGCTTCCACAATGGAAAGTGTCAATCGTATGGAATCCATCTTCGCTACTAGAGAGAAGGTCTCATCGTAGTCAATACCATGCACCTGTTGAAAGCCTTTGGAAACAAGCACGGCTTTGCAACGTCTAATATGTCCATCCACTGTGCTCTTGGTCCTATAGACCCATCTGCATATGAAAAGTTTCCTCCCAAAAGGAAGGGGAACCAGATCCCAAGTTTGGTTCTCGAGGAGGGAGTTGTACTCATCCTACATGGCAGATTCCCAAAAGGAATTTCCAGTAGCCTCTCCATAAGACTGTGGATCTAAAGACTGAGCCAAAAAAATATGCCTGGAGGGAAATGGTTCAGTGGTAGTGAGAGCAACAGGAGGCTCCTAGAAATCAGATCAAGTCCTCCTAGTATCAGTTGGATCACCAACGTGATCCCCTGCATCCTAAAGAGTAGTATGTGCCCACTTGGGCCTCTGCTTTGGCTCTACAACTGCATATGGATACTCTTACTATACTTACTCTGAATATGAATCATCTGATTCCTCTGAATCAAAACTCTCATCTGAAGAAGTGTCGGCATGTGCATGTTCATCATCTCAGACAGGTGGAAGAATGAAGGTGTATGCATGTGGTTGTTGAGGTACATGCGAGACACTTTCCTTGAATTGGACACTATGTTCAATGATGAGCCGGTCCGAGGAAAGATCAATAAGCCTATATCCCTTCACATCGTTAGGGTATCCCACAAAAATACACTCAATGCTCTATGGATCAATGTGAAATTGGGTCACTTCTGGCTTAAGGTCGCTCCAAGACTCATAGGGGTTCTTATCCTTGACAGATCTATGGGGAGATTTTTTTTGGATGTATGTTGCACAATTAACTCCTTCGGCCCATAGTCTCTATGGTAGTGACTTTGCATGCAACATGCAAGATGCCATCTCCTTTAGAGATCTATTTTTCCACTCAGCAACTCTGTTTTGCTCCAGAGTATAGGGAACTGTGTGCTGCAACTGAATCCCTACCTCATGGAAAATATTATGGATCTCATGATTTACATACTCCCCCCTGTTATCAGTTCGGAGGAATTTGATCTTCTTTCCGGACTATGTCTCAACCAGGGCTTTGAAATCTTTGAGGTGTTGAAATACCTCGGATTTTTTCCTGAGAAAGTAGATCCAAGTAAAACGTGAGAAATCATCAACAAAAATGAGAACAAGCCTCTCTTTGCTGATGGATGGATGCGGAAAAGGACCCATAAGGTCACTGTGGATCATATCTAAAGGTGCATAAGCTCTCTGAGACTTTACTTTGTCGAATTTCTCTTGAGGGTGTTTTCCGAGAACACATCCCTCACATACTCCCTTGGAGAAATGGATGTATGGTAGACCATCAACCAATATTTTCTTTCTAAGTTGTTGCATGTATATGAAATTCAAATGTCCAAACTTTTCGTGCCATATCCTACTACTTTCATCAGCACGAGTAAGCAGTAAAGCAGAATCAAGTTCAATGAATTCAGAAAAAGTATACAATCTAGACTGATGATTTACCTCACCGGTAGAAACCTTGGATTTGGTTTGCGTGTCGTAGATGTCCACGGAATTTGGTGTGAATATGACTTTATTTTTGTTGTCGAAATTTGTCATCTGATACACGGAGAGAAGGTTGACATAAAGTTTGGGAACGTGCATCACATTCTCAAAGCTTCCATTGGTGAGTTCAATCCTTCCTTTGTCAGTGACTTCGACAGAAGAGTTGTCCCCCATCAGAATAGGAGGACCTTTGCATGCATCCAATGAAGAATATACTTCTTTTGATGCATCCATGTGATGTGAAGCTCCTGAATCTACGATCCAAGCATCGAGAGAGGAGTTGATGGCAATCAAGGCATGGTTAGAATTGCCTTTCTTGGAGTTCTAATCTTTTGGATTCTTCTTCTTGGCACCCTCGGGGATGCGATCTCCAATTTTTTTTTGCTGAAGTATTTGAGACATCATATATATTTGTTTTTTCATGCATGCATATTTCGAATGGAATCCTTTGTGACAGTACATGCATTTCTACCCTTTTCTTCCCTTTTCCCCTTTCGATCAAGAGGCATCGGTGAATGGTTTTGTGTACCCTTCCTTCTTCGGATGTGCATAAGATTTCCATTTATATTTATAATTATATTTTTTATATTTGTGTCTGCCATCATGCATAGTGAGTGCATGCGCCCTTGTCCTTTGATTGTTCCCATGTTGATGAGCTTGGTTTTCTCTTGTGTCAAGGATTCAATAAAGTCCTCAAGAGAAGGCATCTTCTAGGTGGCTCCAGAGGTGAATTTGATAGAATGGAATGTGAATGCGAATACAGATAATTCAAGACCAATCTTGGAGATAATGGTGAGAACCATTTGTTTCTCCTCCTTCGATTTATCAACCCCGCAAACTTTGAGTTGCGACAGTAAATCCTTGAATTTTGTAAAGAAATCTTGGATATTGTCGAAGCTTTTTGGATCCAATGTGAGCATCTCCACCTCCAACATGTGTCCCCTCATCTCATATTGTTTTCCAAAGAGCCTTTCCAATGTGTTCCATGCTTCATTGGGAGTCTTACAAGAAGATATGTGAAAAAGGAGATCAAGAGAAATAAGACTGCAAATTGTTCTGAGTGCCTCATCCATGCGATTTAAGTACTTGGATTTTTTTATGGCTGATGTCGGTTCTGTATATGTATTCAAGGTTAACCTGTACAAACCTATGGTTCAGAGATGTATAGCTATTTTCTCCTTCCATGCAAAATATTTGTAAGGTGTAAGAATGAATTCTTTTTGGAAATCCATCTTTCCGTTGTCTTCAATCTTTTGTACCTCCAAAAATTTTGGTTTAGTTTTTGCTTAGTATTATATCGGCTCTGATACCATGTAAATGTGTTTAAACTACACACAATATATCTAGCTAAACAATAATACACACATTTGCAGAGAGAATTGGAGAAAGAAGAAGAAGGAGAGAAAGAATGAAAGAATTGTCATTAACCGTTATGAATAATGAATCATTTACACATGATATACTCTGTATAACTCAATGAATGTGCACTGGAGGAGAAAAAATGCACCTTAGTGGTGGTCTAGAGTGATATGGACACACACCAACAGTTACGGGAGTGAACTTCCACCTAGTCTAGTCTCTCAGACAGTTACGAGAGTGAACTGCCACCTAGTTGAGTTAACTAGTCAACTAGTCTTCAATTAACTAACTGAACAAAGAGTAGTGAGGAGTAAACTCGGGGAATCAAGGGTAATGCTCCATTCTAGTGATGATCCCAAGGAAAGTGCACATTAGCTGGTGAAGATCCCAATGTTACATGGTGACAAAACCAATGCAGCATCTAAACTCAACTCAACTAGTCAAACTGAAGTGTCAACTGAAAGAGAATATTCTCCAGGTGTAATATTCTCCGCTAAAATATAGGAGACTGGATAATGACTAATTATGATTAATAAACAAGGAAAAACCTTAGGAAAAATAAATCCTAGGTGTGTGTGAAGTAACTCCAACATGCCCAACCTTCAAATTCCTAACAGAAGGTTGCACTTTCATAATTACCAAGATGATTTGGGATGATTATGATCGCTTGACTTTACTACCACTTGAGAATTAGTTCATATAGACTAATACAAATGATCAACCAATATTATGCTCCAATTTGGCTTAGAGCCCATTACTAATGACTTTAATTTTCTAGACATGGGTAGGAAGAGAACCAATGACAGAATCTGATTTCTGAAACTTTACTTCAAATTTCTCAGTTAGTCAGAAAATCAGAGTCACAAATTTCATCATTTAAATAAAAGAATAATTTATGCAAGCATCTAGCACTTGAAATCCATATTCTAAAATAAATCAGTCTAGCAAATACAGAGCTTAGAAAATCACTTATCTGAAACTTGGAATTGGTTGGAAACTGTTGAAGTGTGTTCCCTTTTCCACCCAACCATAGGCACAATTTCTCTTGGTGTATTCCTCAACTGGCCACCCCTTAGCTAGATCATGATGCCACAAAGGTTACTCTCATTTTACCACGGGAACCTGGCAATCTGGTTTTCTATCCACCAAGCAAGGGAGCCTATTGTGATTGTTTTCTCAATCACTCAAACTCTCTGCAACTCTATTCCATAGCTTTATTAGAAAAAATTGCCCAATAGTTTCTGCACCCAGAGAAGTTTGTTTTCTCAGTTCTCTTCAGAACCATATAGCCTCACATGTTTTTTTCCTTTTTAGAAATGGTCACCAAACCCATTCATGTTTATTCTCTCTTCTCTTTGTTTCTAACAACTAGAGAGGCTTTCTCACACTCCTCTCTACTCAGAAAATGGTTCCCAGACTCAACTAAATATCTCCCCTCCTCTCCGCTCTCCCCTTTTTCCTTGTTTCTTTCCTTCTTCAGTAAGATTCTGTAGGCCAAATCCCCCAATTCATAGGTTAGCCAGAATCCTCTAGATGGGTACTTTTCTGCCCATGCTTCTGAGACAAGGAAGTTTTGGTACAACACCCATTCCTTTTCATAAATGTGGGAAGTTGATAGTTCAACTACCAACTTCCTCTTTTAACTATAATTCTATAAGAATGGGCAATCTAGATTTTTCTTGATTATCAAATTGGTAAGGAAAATTTCCTCATTGATTCCCTCTCATGACATCATGATCTATATAGGAAATCCCCCTCAGCAGTTGTCCAACATTTTCCTTTTTACATTAGTAGCATAAATATTTACACTACCCTTTTAGAAAAATATAGTTATATTTACAAGCTGGGGGAAACAAGGGTATTACAGATGATGCCAACGAAAGTGGTAGTAAATTATGTGTTTAAAAACACCATGGAGCACAGAGATAAACCTAAACAAAACAAACCAATATCTCTATCAATTCCCTCCATTGACATGGAAATCCCATGGGGATTCTTTGACGATGCAAGTTAGGGACATCCACTGGTCTGCAAAGAAGGAGCATTCTTGATGTAGTGCCCCTTAGTTTGTAGATTTTAACATTTAATTTCTTGCTAGTTTATTTTAAAATTGATATTTTGAAAGATATTAGAAAAGACTTATGTGGAACTATGTCATCATAAACATTGACGAGGAATATTTTTGTAACTTTTATTTTTTATTTATTTAATTAATCGGAGATAAACTAATTAGGGAATCCAATAACAAAGAGTAAATCATTATTTCATGGGTGGGAGAAAAGGATAAAACAACTCGAATAAATTATTGTCCATGGAACAAGTGGAACCCTACTCTCAAAAGTGTGGTATGTGAGGGAACAAACTAGCACAAAAGTAGGCCAGAAGAATCCCTAGGGTCAGGGATGAGGCCAACTTGAAAAAACCTAGGAAAAGATATAAAAATAAGTATGTTATGAGGTAGGACGTTGTTGAGTACTTGTGAGGGAAAAATAGTTTGATGGTTCAGTCAAGAATTAAACTCAAGAGAACTGGAAAAGGTTATACAATTTTCAGTCCCCATGGAATAATGATTTAGGCTCTGGGGTGACAAGGACAAGTGACTTTGGTTGTCCATGTTTATGGTTGGGAGGAACCGGTTCTCTACTCAGTTTATTCTCCAGTTATTGAAGCAAACCCATATATGTTCTCTTATTTTATTTATCTATGTTTTATTAATGATTAACAAGTATTACAGTAGAGAGTGGTTGCAAAATCTACAATATTTGTTTATAACCAAATGTACTATGTGTTTTATTTATTATTTAACTGTTTGTAGAAAGAAATTGAAACATGCATGTAGAATTCTATTCTCAATTGCATGTTTATTATTTATCAGAGTGGCAAGAAATACATAGAGAAATCTATAGAATGTTATCCTCTATGAAAAATTTATTATTTATACGTTGCAATGAGAAAGAAAAGAAATACATCTAGTTTACTTTTTATTTTCAAATACGTTTATTTGCCTAGGAGATGAAAACGTTCTTGGTTGAAAACATAAAAAACCTAGTTTGCACACAACAAAGATGTTGTAGTTTTATTTATATGTGATATCCATTTATGTATTTTGGATTTTATTGAAGTGATTTGAAAATAGTTCGCTCAAGAAAATATATGAACACACGATAGATAATTTATATTACTGCAAGTAAAAAGAATTATGCCCTTGGCCCCAAACCAAACCAGAACCAAAACGACGCATGCATGACTCATAACCATACAATCAATTTGAAAATGAATAAAATGAACAAGTATTATTCCTCATGAATATATATATATATATATATATGAGTTAAGAGCAAAATAATCATAGTGTAAATCCAAACTCTATATAATGGAGTTACGCCCAATTCATAAGTATGTTGAATCAACCCTTGACAAATAAAAACCAAATTTTATATCATGGGGATATCAACAGAGGCTCAAATATTGAGTTCGTAACATTTTCTAAGGGAAGAATACTTCACTACCTAACAACAAAAGCTCGACAAAAGAAACTAACTCAGCTCACACCACCAAATCGATGCTCTTAGCATCGTTTTATCGAGAAAGACCATAACTTAAGAAAACCTCAAATGGGTATTCTTCATCTTGTAGAATAAGTCATGGTACCTAGTCTATCGATTTCCAAACGAAACTGAACTCGCTCCAAAGGGTATCAATAGACCATGTGTATAATCCATATTCAAAGTTTTAAAAACACCTAAAGCTATAGGATCGAAACTCAAGGCTAAAAAATTCAAATTAATATGCATTTTACCTTTGCAAGTGGGATAAATACAAGCATGTTATCAGATTCATGGCAAGTCATTCATTCCAAATGACAAACCACAACAACAAAACAATTGCAATTTAGTTGAAAACAAGTAACAAGAAGTTGTATGTAATTTCTAACCTAGCAAATCATCGAAAACAGTAGAGTAAACCATCACCTTATGTACTTTAGTATTCGTTCCAGCTCAAGACTGAGTTTGCTCTGCAACTACAGGAGTAAAATGACCAAACCCTACGACCAGGAGGAGCAAAGCATATGACTCCAACTCTCACAATCCAAATGGACTGATACAATGAACATGTGAAAGATAGTGGTCTCGGTTTACAATGTCGTAGTTAAGTCATGGTGGTATTGACAAGAGTAAGACAAATAGAAATTTTAATGGTGTTGCGACGTGGCATGCAATGATCTCTCCTCATGGAATTCCAATAATCGTTGCATTGGTGTAAGCCAAAATTTCACCGTTGGTTACCAAATAAATAACCCTCTATTAGCACGACACATTTAGTATACTACGTTGATGTGTGTACATAACTTACCGAGTGACAACTATGTGTAACACAAACCTTATGATAACACTTTCTATAGATCCTAAGGCCAAGAGCCATAGGAATATTATAAAGTTTACCAAAGGTTGATTCGTGGATTCAATCCACTAACACCACCATGATATAGTTACAACAATAAACTCATTTAACATAAAGGAGTGGGTTAAAACCATCACCAATGACAATACAAGGTTTACACATGGGTAGATAAAGGGTCACCGGTTTAATTAATTGGTTTCAATAATTAATACTTGACCATCGAGTCATAGTAAAAGGATTATAGTCCTTAGAAACTATGATACAATAGAGAGTATAAATAATGATAAAATAAATGCATACTCTGTAAACAATAAGAGACTTCTCAAACCTATAAAGTTATAGTTCGTTCTTTTAAGACCACAATCTTTTATTTATAATGTGGGCTTGAGAAAGTAGGATTGCAATACTACATGAACATGATGATTGTATCCATAGTTTTTTATACAAACACATGATGAACATGTTACCAAACTTAATGAAGTAAGTCATAATGCATGCATCAGAAAGAAGAATAACAATTGTATACCTTTGAAGAGAAGAAGTTTCATTCAATTTTGACAACCAGTGTGATGGTAGAATTAGCATGTGGAATAAAGAATCATTGAACAAGTATTTTGTCATGGCAACGCCATGAAAATTAGTTAAGAACATTAAATAATTGAATGCTAAGTACATTCAAGCATATTTGTATAAGAAAAGTGTCATTTATAACTGCACGAATATACACTTGATGATGGAATTACAAAAAAAATGGGTGGAAAGAGACATTACACATGATTATTAATTCCTCTAATTGTTTTCATTTACAATATGCTTCAGGCCACAACTTGAACTCAAAAGATCAATTCACAATGCTCTGAACTCTTTTACACTGCGCCATCAAACAAGGTATAAAGAAGATACATATCTTGGGGGACTCCAAAATGGTCATTGACTTAGCCAACAAGAAAGATAAGGTGGAGATTCTTCAGTTAAAACCTCTCTTAGAAGAGATCACGACACTTTTTAGTCCTTCGAATGGACATCCTCCACCCACATATTTAGAGAGTTAAAATAGCAAGCCAATGATCTCTCCAAACAAGCTCTTCTTCTCCTTCCAAGCTCTTTCACTTTCTATGAATATTTTGATGATCAACTCTAGGAATCCATGGAATTCCACTTATGAGGTGTTGATATAGTTTGGTTAATGATAGTTGTTCCTTATGGTCTATTTTAGTTTTGAATTGTTTTTGTAATGATTTGACAGTCGATAATGATCCTAGGATTATGCTTATGTATATTTTTTTGTCAGAAATATATGTATGTCGCAGTCTTGTTAGTTCGGTATATGTATATCTCTACCTGGCCTTGCTCAATCTAATGAAAAATATAGTCAGTCATCTTCCGAGTCAGTCTAAATTGCACAATGTATATTCATCTTGAATATAAGGATTTTTTTCTTTGGAAAAAATATATATTTGTGAATGATTATTAATTATCTCACATTGAGTTATTGTTGCATCAAGAGGCACTTTCTACAACCCAATATGAGTGTGATGTGTAATTCCTTCCCTGCTCAACATAGAGTTGACAAGTGACATTTAAAAAAAAATTAATAACAAGAAAAAAACATTTCAATGTTAGCGATAAATAAAATATTTCAATATCCACCTTAAGTAAAATTACACACACACGCGTAAAGAACTAGAAGATCCATCTCAACTTTGAATTTATCGTGCGTAGAAGAGGATTAAGTCCCTTGAGGTGAAAAAAAGAATTAGATTGAAAAAACTTGAGGAAATGTTTTGTCCTTGAGGGATTTGATCCCCCTCAACGCATGAGTGATCTAGAGTTAAGATGGATCTACACTCATTAAATGGGATGGACAAATATGAGAGACATTACAAACTCTTCAATACTAAATGCACTTAATCTCTCTAAGTGCTATATTTTTTAATCTTGCAAGAACAAAGCTACATAAGCATAAGACATTGTCTAATTATAGAGTAAGAGTTGTATTTTGTATTAAGAAGTATTTATACTTTTTGTAAATGAAAGAGTACTTGTGATCAACTTTGACTAGACCTAAGAAGAAAATAATAAATAAATATAGTTTACAATAAGTAATGGATATCAATGAATAATTACATTGATGAGCATCACTAATCAATAGTAATGTGTTCTCAAGCCATGTGTTTCCATGATCTTCCTTGTTGGGCATGCCTTCCTCTATGGGCATGTTATCTAAGGTTTTATAATATCCTTTCATGAAAGTCTCTTCACTTCCTTCACTAGATGGGGGAAGTCTTGGTGCAAAGATTGTTCAGAAATCCATTTTTCTATTATTGGAAGGTGACCTTCATGATTTACTAAATATGTAGTAGTGACCTTGTGCTTGATATTAATTTATAAGTTATTGTAGATATTCCACTTGAACAATTTGTCACAACAAATATTTTATTATGATGAAATATTTTATTATGTATGTTTATTTCCTTAGATGTCAGATTTATTATAATTAACTTATTGCTCAAATTTATGAAAATCATTAAAATACAAAAATGAAGGAACATACAAATGAATACACCATCCACACAAATGAAAAATATATGTATCCTAGGAAACCCAAAATGGGAGAAAACCTAGCTAGAAGGTGATGCCTATGCTATGCTCTCTTTTCTTCAATTATGAAAATGAAAATGCAAAGAAAGGGACACTCACTATGGAGTTTCCTTTGACACTATGGCCTGAATAGCTACTACATAATTTTCTTCCTCCTCTGTTATTCTCTCGAATCCCACTCTTAGATACATTGCACAACTATGGAACAAGTACAGTACTAAAAGAATGGAACCCCCTCTCCTCCTAGTGGCCCAGTATTTGACATAACCTGATAGCCATCTAGGGTCAGGGTTTTTGCATGCTTCAAACCTCAATCAATGTTAGTTTTAGAAATTCTAGAATCTTCTTGAAAGTCCACATGTGGATAGCCCCACATGTGTGAGTAATAGGGATTGATGTGGCATCAAATCGGTACCATGGTGTTCAACTAGGTAGGTCATCTTGTGGGAGGCATAACTTTCGTATATGAGCTTCGATTGAAGTGATTTTCACATAGCTAGAAAGGTCTCAGTATGTAGAATAAGGTCGAGGGGATGGAGCTATGCTTGAAATTTTTTTATCCCAAAAAGTGTCGTTTGATGCCTCAAAATGGCTCTAGAAGGTTCGAGACCCCAAATCTCTGAACTGGGACTTGCCACTAAAATGGGCCTTGTAAGCCAATTCCTCCAATTTTTCCACCTAGAAAGTACCAAAATAGATGATAAATTAATTCTGTATAGAATGCATGTTGATGAAGGAAGTGGGTGTCTACCATTTACAATCAATGCTCCTTAAAGCCTGAGGCTAAGGACCACTTTAAATACCAATGCTCTACTTATTACAATATAGGAGGGTCTTTTGGCTCCTTAGATATCCATTTGGTTCTCTTTAGATACTTATGGCTTATGAATATTATAGATGCTTATCCCTCTTCCTCTGGGAGATGTTTGACCTTTGTCAATGACTTACCAAAGGCTAGTTTTCTAAATTGACATGCATTAAGTTGATTACCTCATACTTTTAGCCCTCTAACACTAATAGGAAGATGCCCCATGGTCAACTTCCAAGCTCACGCGATAAACTTGCAAGTCATTGTAGACCTAATAACTACTATGGCCCCACACCCATCACACATTTTTTTGTGACCTTGAACATTTAGAAGTGCTTCTCTAAAGCAACATGTCTCGCTCAAGGAGCTCCTTCTTGAGCTTGTTCATTATTCCCCATCATTCTCCATCTTGTTGGACTAGTGCTTCTTGATGATTTCTTTTCTTTTCTTTTTCCTTCTTTAAAGTTCTCTTTCTCTTGGGATGTGCTTTCACCTCCCCCTTGACATCTTCACAAATTGCATACGTAGAATTACCATAGGTTGACTTTGACCTTTGATGGATATTAATATCTAAGTTTAATTAAATTAAATTACATGACCACTACATGCTTTTGACCTATAATAATGATAGAAGCCATCTATCTCAACCATTCTATCAAACTATATTTAGAGACACATTAGATTAGAGCAGTCTTTCATGTAACAATTGCTCCTCTCCCACAAGGTAATTGACAGAATTTGGCAATGAAAAATCACAATTTCATCAATAAAAGTTTTGCAACAATTTTGTCAATAAACCTTATTTTCATTGAAACAACTCCATATTACAATTTCAATAATCAAAACTTATAATTACAACAATTATGAAGATTCTTGCTAAATTTATTAAAATAACTCACTCAATTAGAATTTGAGTAATCAAAACTTATAATTGCAACAATTATCAAAATTCTTCACAAATTTAATAAAAATAACTTCTCAAAAACAAAAAGGTTTATATACTACACAAGTAGCATATTCCCATGATAGTTACCTATTATGACCAATCAACCTTGTACATCTAAACTTTCGAGTCTACAAAGTAATAATAGTGGCTGGTATATTCGACACATAATCTATTTTCACTAGAATATTTAGGCAAAAAGGGTATACCTATTGACAATGGCCACATTTAATAGGTTTTTAGTGCTTAATCAGTTTTGTATGGACAAGATTAAATATTGATGGAATATTCTTAATGGTCCCAATAAATCAATGGTTGTGATTTCAACCACTAACTTCCTCACTATTATAAAAACATTTGTTTACATGTTTATTTTTTTACTTTTACTTGATCATATTTAATCACTATTATAAAGACCTATGTTTACATGTTTATTTTTTTACTTTTACTTGATCATATTTAAAATTTACTATAATGACTAACTGATTACTACATCTGTGATTAACAGAGATTAAAATTTTATTACAGAATGGAGAGATATGAAACCTTTATACGTTGACATAATGCATGACATAATGCATAAGTAAGTTTTTCTTGAAAATATTAAACCGCTATTTCCATCTGGAAATTAAACACGTGTCCTTCTATAATTTACTTGCTACTTTCCTACTCTAACATCAACACTTCCTGTTCGCAAGCGATGACGATGGCAAGAATATACTTGCCCGCCACGCATCACTCTCTCACTGAAAGCCGTATTTAGAACGACCTTTTTAAGCACCAGCCCAGACAAATGCCTTCACAGTCTTATCACTTGCAGATTTCGTAGCTAAATTTATCCATCCATCCATCCATGGGTACCTTCATCGGCCATGTCTTGCCGGGCACAGGATTTCTGCTCATCGGTCTCTGGCATCTCTTCAACACAATCACAAACTACGCGCACTCTCCGTGGGACTTCCACACTCGGACTTGGTTCCCCGCTAAATTTGGCGCAGGGAAGTTAAAGTACCTGGAGCTGGCGACCATTATAGCGGGGTCCAGTTTATCGATTTTGGCGGAGCTGTTCATTGGGCCGGAGAGGCACCAACCCCTGGCAGACGACTGGAGCATCCCGCCGGAGCACCTCAACAA
>ML823044.1:68291-78667 GCA_009831015.1 Picea engelmannii
CCATATCTCGTCCTGAAGGCAGTTTTGTGGATGTCTTCACCCTTGATTCGGACTTGATGGTATCCAGATCTCAAGTCAATCTTTGAGAAGATGGAAGCACCTCCCAATTGATCAAATAGGTCATCGATCCTGGGTAAGGGGTAGTTATTCTTTATGGTTACCTTATTGAGTTGTCGATAATCTATGCATAGTCGGAGGGTACCATATTTCTTTTTCACAAATAGGATTGGTGCTCCCCATGGAGACACGCTGGGCCAGATATAGCCTTTTTCCATCATTTCTTTTAGTTGTAATTTAAGCTCAACTAGCTCGAGTGTGCTCATCCTGTAGGGTTTCCTAGACACTGGCACTGCTCCTAGTGCAAGTTCTATCGAGAAGTCAATGTCTCGTCTCGGAGGTAGACCCAGTACCTCTTCCAGAATACATCTCTATATTCTCTTAGTGTGGGGTGGTCTTTGAGGCTTGGTTTGTCATGTTCAACTGATTCCAACAACTGTATCACATATAGTGGACATCCCTTTCTACAATACTTTCTCATTTGAAGGGTTGATATTCCTCTCATCGAGACAGGTTTTTGGATCCCTTGAAGGGTTATCCTTCTTCCTTCTTCACTTACACATTCTAAGGTTTTATGGTAATAGTCCAGTCTGGCTTTATATGTGGCTAGCCAGTCCATACCAATCAACATGTCATACGATCCTAGGGGTAGTATGTTAAGGGTTGCTTGGGTGGGGAATTCACCCATAGTGAATTGGCAAGCTGGTATGACCTCCACTACCTTTGTTTTGGTGCCAGTGGCTAACTGTACCAACCATGGCTTGGCGTGTTTATGTGGCTGTAATTTACACTTATCAATAGCCTTAGGAGCTATATAACTCAAATTTGAGCCAGGGTCAATTACAATAGACACTAGATTGTTGGTGATCATACCTTCCATCTCCACCACTGAAGCTTGGTGGTCATCTTGTTTATTATCCAAGGCTGCATAAATTTGTGGCACGCTCCTGGCCACGTCATTGACAGTGGTAGCTTCTTGAGCATTGTAAATTCTCCGACTGTTTTGTTGTCAGTGTGGGCAGTCCCTCAGTAGATGTTCTTCTCCACAACCCCAACATTTCGAGGGATCTCTCTTTGGGTTATCAATCTTTCTTGGGGTAGATCCAGAAGGTTTATTTCCGCTCTGGGAGGGGAAATTCTATTGATGTACACTTCGGGTTGGGAAGCTCATCCTTGAGTCCTTTTTATAGTTTTTAAATCTTAGGGATTTAAACCCCTTTTTTCTGGAATCCCAAACTATTCTTCTGCTTCTAGCCTTCGCGAGGTTATGTCCGATGCCCCAACTATTCATAACAATATCTTTCCTTTCTATAGTGTCTTCTAGGGTCTTTGGCTCATCAAACTCAATCATGTTCTGATAGTCCTTAGGTAGTCCACTAATGAATCGTTGCACCTTTGCCTTTTCTGTTTTTATATAGGGTACTTACCTCAACAACTCGAGGAATCTGCTGACATATTCCTCTATGGTGAGTTGCCCCAGCTTGAGTTCATAGAATTCTTTAGTCTTTTCATCGAAATACTTTTCCAACAGATACTTCTTCCTGAAGTATTTCTCAAACCATTTCCAAGATAGGTCCTCTTTGTGAATCCCTTTTACATTCTTAAGGTATTCCCACCAAATGGAAGCCTTTCCATTCAATTTGAAAGTGGCTACTCGAGCCTTCAAGTTTTCTGAGAAGTCATGGACTCTGAAATAATTCTTTAGTCCAAAAAGCCAGGCCTCCTCTTCCTCCCCCTTCTTTATTTCACTGTCGAAAGAGGGTGGTTTGGCCTTCTTGAATTCTTCGAGATTATGACTTTTGGAATGCTTTCACTTCTTCCGTTTTCTTCGGGAATACGAACTAGTTATACTACTAGAAGATCCCTTCAAGTCACCAGTTTCCTTTCCAGAGGAATCGCCCGATGCTTGTCCCTTATCTCTGGGGTGGACCTTTCTTGAGGTGCTCATCCCAATGTGGCCTCTTAAAAGACCACGTTTTTGTATCTCATGTGGACTTTGACTTTTCTTTGTCTGTCGTCGGTCCGCGTGACTGGTGTCAGGTCCATGCTGCAATTGTCTTTGTATGTCAGATAAACTCTACAACAAGACTACATTAATTTTCATTTGCTTCTCTTTCTCTTTTATCGACCTCTCATTGTCGTCCTTGTAGCTCTATACTTCCTCACAGTCTCAGCTAGATCTGGAGGGGTCTCTACCGCTCTCCTTTCATAAAACTCTTCATCTCTATTGTGGGAGCCATCCCCCACTTCGTGGTGCGTCACCATTCTATGCGTCTGCAGTTCCCCACAGTTGATCGTCTTCTTGTGTGCAGGAAAAACACTTGTTGTTAGTCAATATTTATATTCATTTATAACCAGCGCATAATTCATATTTTTTTCAAATGCATACACACATTAGGAATTTTCATTCTTAACTTCGACTTTTGATAAAGGGGGTTAAGATAGAGGGTTACTCCTTTTAAGAGTACTTCAAATGGAGTTTATGCGTAGCTCGTTCATGAGCCCAAGCAGGCCAAGTGTTGTAACCATGCTTTGATACCAATTTATCAGACACCTACTACGGCAACTAAGTTTTTTTTTTTTTTTGTCTTTTCTTCGAGGGACAGAATCCCTGAATTTCTATGGGGCCTAGTGCAAACCATCCCTTCCCTTATCCTCCTCCAAGCGACCACAACACGGCCTTAGCGCAAGCGCCTTTCGCAACTCGTGAGTTGGAGAGTCAAGGCTCTCGACTCCTCTTTCTCCAAATGTCGATACCCGAAATGTGATATGGGTATGGCTCCCTCCTCACTAGCGCCTACTACATATAACAGTAGGCTAGGATAAACACTAGCACTACTCGCATCTCGCGAATTCGCAAGTTGGAGTTTTGAGCCCTCGTACTCCTCCTTTGCGAATCCCCGAAACACAATAAGTCAATAATGGGTTGACTCTTTCCCAGGCGACATGTGTCCACCACCTGTCACCTGCTTGCACCTTTCTCTAGGAGCTTGTTGTTATGCCACCTGTCAACCACGTAGTCCCCACCTAACGGATGTGCCATGTGTTCGCACGAGCCCTCAATGCTCGACACTTCGTGACTTCTGCAGTCGAAAAGAAATTATTTCAACCTTTGAACCATCGATACGCGATACCACGTGGAGGTTCTGATCCAACGGTTCTCCCATGGCTTGGATCCAACGACCACGATCACGTCGTGATTTTTCAAATCGTGAGTTCATGCAGTCCTACCCTTGACCACTCCAACTCGTGAGTCAGTGAAATGCTACCCGACTGCCATGCGTCCTGTGCCGATGGACGGTTTCGAATACTTCGGGACTTTCAGGACATTGTCAAGTCCACTCTCCTGCCTATGAAAAGGTTAAGATCGACAATCAATAGAGCTCTGACAGATCCTTAGATCGACGGTCCTGGATCCCATTGCTACTTGCGAAGGCTGAAGGGGTCGAGGTGTTAATGCCTGCGCTCCTCCTCTAGATCCATCGGTCTTGATAGATCTGGGGTATTTCCGAAAGGATTCTGACCGTTTGTCTACCAAACGATGGGGTATTCTCTTTCAATAATTGGACTCGCTATCCTTTCTGAGCTTGAATCACGAAATTCAACCTCTCGGAGCTTCAAACTCCCACGACTCTGAGACCTTAGAGAGCTACTCTTTCTTGCATAATATTTCCAGACCCGGATCGCATGAACCTTTAGATGGTTCTTGGGCAATTGTCCCTGATCTTAGTCGAGTCTCTGGGTAAAGGTTCGGTACGGTTCTAAGGTTTATGGGGTAATTCCCGAGGAAGAGTACTCTTGAGGAGCCTTCCTAGAATATTATGAGAATCAGGCAAATAAGACGATTCTTGGTGGAGCGAACTCATGCCCCAGACTTAATCATTTGTACAGAAACCAACTATGGCATGTAAGTATACACATGCATCCATTATTTCCAGTCTAAAACACCAGGTAATCATTCCACACAGAAATCATTATGGGCATATAAACATGAGCATGTATTCATGATATTCAATTAAAAATACAAGGCATAAAACACTTATCAAATCCACCAGGCATGATGCAACTACTGAGAGGGATGCTTGTTTCCACCCAACTGTAGGCTCAGCGACTCCAAATGGATTTACCACTAGCCACCCCCGAGCTAGACCACAATGCTTTGAGATTCAGTCTCCTACTTCCAGCTCAATGGAAGTCAAGGACGAAGGTTACTCTCCTTCTCCTGATATAGAAAAATAATCCAGGACGAAGGTTAATCTCCTTCTCCTATGTTCAGAACTCCTTGTGTTTCCATAGTTTCTCCATTTCTCTTCCGCGCTCCATGTCGCGTGCGCTCTCTCTCTACCCCTTACCACACTTCCTCTCTTGCCTTTGTCTCTGCAAGATTGTGTGTGGCGTGAATTTCCCCATCCGTGGTCAGGTCTAAGAGCTTTTACGGATGGGAGGTTCACCCCCATACCCTCATTAACTCTTGAAGAGCCTCACCACCTACCAATCTGACGAGAAATCCATTCCAGGGTCAGAGAGTTGCTTTGGTCTTTGAGCAAGTAAAAACCAGTACGGTAATGGTTTGGTGGAAGTTAACGCAACCATTTCAGGTCCGTTCCACCACCTCTCATTAGCCATCATGGTATCTTTTAGCACATCCCCCTCCCAGCAGTCATGCAACACATATTCATAACATAATTTACATTCATCGACCTTTTATACAAAGGTCCATCAAATCAAACATTCACATCTTTGAGTTTGCCATAGTTCTTGGCCAATATAGTTATTTTTACAGACTGGGGGAAACAAGGTGTTACAACTGATGAAAAATATGATGACCCAAAGTTGTCAAACTTGTACAACCTGGTAATATTATCAGCAATTCCAGTTGCAAGAACATGCTTAGGATCTTTTAGATCCTTGATTACAACTTGGTGAGATGAAAACTCGATGGTTTTACCTTCACCTGAATGAGTGATTTGATATATTGATAGAAGGTTACAAGAAAGACTTGGAACACATGATACATCATTGAAATGACCATTATCTACTTGAACTGTTCCATATCCTACAACACTAAGAGATTTATCATCACCAACAAATATTTTCTTGGTGTTACATTCATTTAGAGCAGAAAATATGGCTTTATCCTTAGCCATATGATTAGATGCTCCTGAATCAATAAGCCACTCATCAGAAGAAGAAGTAGTAGTAGAATTTGAATTGAAGGAGAAACCAGAAGTAGGAAGTGCATGTCTGTGAGAAGAAGAAGTAGAATCAATACTGATGTTTTGCTTCTTCATCGTTGCTTCTAAAGATGACATCTTCTTGAAACATTTGGACTCATCATGACCATCTTTATCACAAAAGTTGCAATGTCTGTTAGTATTCTTACTTTTATATTTTGCTCCTTTGTCAGTAGTAGGAGTTGAAGCTGTCTGAGCAGGTTTGGGACCCTTATGTTGTTTTTTGTTGTAGCGAGGATGTTGCTTCTTGGGATATTTGGGTTTATCTTTTTGTTGGGTAACTAAGACTTTGTTGGAGGGACCTTCAATGTTGATCATTCCAAATTCTACAAGCTTGTCTTCCTCTCGAATCAAAGAAGCACAGAAAGACTCAAGAGTGGGTTTTTCATAAGCTTCTTCCCCTAGAGCCTCTTTCATGGCATAAAAGGTAGATACAAACACAGAATATGCGTTACCTAACTTAGAAAGAATAATATATATGCAACGCTCTTCCTCCATCTTTATCTTACATTCTTCACATAAAATTCTGAGTGTTTTAAACCTAGATAGATAGTCTCCAAGGAAAGAAAAATCAGTTGGACTCAAGGTCAGTATTTGATTTTCTAACTGTTGTGCTCAAATAATATTGAGTTTACCAAACACATATTCAATCACATCCCAAGCTTCTTTGGGGTCATCAATATCTTGAAGGTGGTACCTTAAATCAGGAGAGATGAAAATTTTGATTAGTCCACGTGCTTCGTCATTCCTATTATCCCACATGGATTTCTTATCAACATCAGTGGGTGATTTTTCTTTTCCCAGGGTAATCTGGTACAAGCCTTTAATTATTAATAAATCTTCCATATGACATTTCCATTGGAAGT
This sequence comes from Picea engelmannii, assembly GCA_009831015.1. NCBI lineage: Eukaryota > Viridiplantae > Streptophyta > Pinopsida > Pinales > Pinaceae > Picea > Picea engelmannii. The sequence continues at coordinate 74,449 of ML823044.1, forward strand.
AGTTGTTGTTGGTAAGAAAGACAGTACTTGTAGAAGCCATATTAAATATGCAAATAATGTGGATTTAAAAACTGAAACTAATGAGTTGGACGGAAAGAGCTCAAAGTTATGCGGTTTAAAAAAAAACGGCACGGAAAACGGAATTTCGATGTTAGAGTTATGCCCTTTTTAAAAAAAGGCACAATCGGTAACCAAATGACCACGTGATTGTGTAAGTTGCTTTATGAAGTGATCCACTTTTATAAAGAGAAGTGGGGATCACTTTTACAATGAAGTTACTTTATAACATAAAAGATGCATGCAAAATAAATAACTCTAAAATAAAATATTAAAGCTACTTATAGTGATTCACTTTTATACTTGAAGTGAAATACACTTTACAATTTTAGCATGAACTTTTCCAAAAAAATGTAACAAAAGAGAGACTTGAACTCAAGACCTCTTACTTAATAAGGCAACTTTTAACCAAATTATCTAGCAAAACATATTGTAATTTCCAGAAGGAGGATTGGGGGTGTTGTTGTTGTTGTGGAAGACGACCTTGGAGAGCGTGCTAAAAAAAACTATTTTCACACAAGAAAAAAATTCCACTTCTCGATGACAACAAGGGTTAGATCTCGGCTAGTTTACCTAGAAGATGCATGTTTTCCTATCTGTTTCTGATTTTCCGAGATCACACAGGGCATGGGGAAAAGAGCATATGCAGATCTAAAAGAGTAGCAACCCGAAAATAAATAAAACAAAACCGAAATAAAAACAAAATACTACTATGCAAAAAATTTTAAAAATGTGTATTCAATCTTTATACCTCCAGATCTGACTGTAATGGTTGTATCTTGGGAAAATGGAAACCTTTTCGATTGAAACGAAAAGTGTTCCTGACTTAAACGAGCACTCGAGACGCAATGGAATAGTCCTCTCAGCCCAGAAATGTATGGAAATGACAAAAATTGGAGATGAGGCAACTCAGCTTCACGATCTTGATCTACAATAGGAGTGGGTCTTCAAACAGGCTCTGATACCATGTTCGACAACACAGGTATTCCAACAGAGGACGAACACCTTCAGTAACCACTCAAATAACCAGATCAAATACCAACACACTGATGTTTTCACGTGGTAAAACCCCTATGGGGAAACATCCACGGAACCAACCAACGCGGCCACTTGGAGCAGTACATTAATGCAAAGAAAAATATTACAGAGAGATTTTACAAGAGAGTTTCTCAAATCGATCATTGACAAATGACCCTCCATGCTCTTTAAATAGAGATCATGGACGAATCGGGTGTTAAGCCACAGATCAACGGTCGTTAATATCGAGGAGAGTATGAACCATCGGATCACTCTATGTCGGGAACATATCGTGACCGTCGGATTTCCTAACTACAAATGAATACTAATGCATACTAAAGAAACACACTAGAAAACACACTTTTACCTAATGACACAATAGACCAAGTAAATCTTACTAACTCTTAAGTGTCTAAATATCCTAACAAGGACCATATGACCAAGAAGGTTGAGGGAGAAAAAATTCCATGAGTTTTTCCTTTTCTCAATTGTAGCTAACAAACTCTCCCAGGAACTGTTCCTAAGAGAATTATCAATAAGCATAATGCCCAAGTATTTGGAAAGAAGGGAGCTTTGATTGAAGTGAAGGATTCTAGAAATATTTTCTTGAGCGGTCTATGGGATATTAAAGAAAATATATCTGGGATTTATCTGCATTGATGGAGGTGTTGGAAGCAGTGCTAAATTCATCAAGGATGTTGAGGATATGTCGGGATTCATGACTGTTGGGGAGCCCATTATTAAGGTATCATCTACAAATTGGCTATGGGAGATTGGGGGATGTAGGTTGTGAAGGGGGATACCTTTTGAAGATCCATAAGCAATGGCCTCTTTTATGTAACGACCTAGACCTTCAACCATAACAAAAAAGAAGAAGGGAGAGAGAGGATCCCCTTGACAGATGCCACGAGAGGGAGAGAAGGGCTTAGAGGGGGCACCATTGACTAGGATTGAGAAAAAATCCAAGGAAGTGAGGTTCATGATCCACTGGACCAAGTCAACATTAAAATCAAAGTCCAAGAGGAGAGAGAGGATATATTTCCAACTGAGTTTTTCAAAGTCTTTTGAAATATCCAATAAAATCAGCATACTAGGCATACCATAAGTTTTTAAAGAGTGAATTACCTCATGTGCTAGAATGACATTGTCCATAATTTGATGACCCTCAACATAACCCAATTTCTTCTTTGAAATGATAAAGGGAAGAATGGGTTTCGTTCGTAGAGCGATTACCTTAGTCATGATCTTGTAGATAACATTGCATAAGGCTATAGGCTGAAATGTTTTGGGATGAGAGACCCACTCCTCCTTCAGAATGAGGGTGATAAAAGTAGCATTGAGTGCCAAAAGCACTTGACCTGAGCACCTGAATTCTTCAATTAGCTTCCATACCTCTTCTCTGACTATATTCCAATGGTTGTGAAAAACGTTTGTGGTAAAACCATCCAATCCAAGTAATTTCCCATCTAACATTTCCTTTATGGCTAGATCAACCTCTTCCAGGGTGACCGGTTTAGTGAGGGAAACATTATGTTCCTCCGAAATAAGAGTTGGCATATGTTTGATGATTTTTTCGATGGCCTCTGATCTTTCCTAACATGGATTGTAAGGTAGCTAGAGAGGTAGTGGGGGGGCCCAGAGGGCCCATAGTGATCATAGTGGAGGTCATTCAATGTAAGGTGGACTAGGTCCACTATATTATTAAATAAGACCCACTATGGTAGTTAGATATAATAAATGGGTAATTAGATATAATAAATGTAAGAGAACTTCTTAGAATGTTCTACTTCTAGAAGATTCCTCCTCTATAATGTTCTTAGGTGATCGTAGCACTATATAAAGAGATTCAAGCAATGTAATGAGACATGAAAAGAAATATTGTATTTGGAGTTGAAGCTCATTAGGAGGTTGCCCTCTTGAAGAGGAAAGTGAACAGGAGTGGATCCCTTCTATAATAGGATCCATTGTATGGTGTTGCCCTACCCTAAGGGTTTGATAGTAATAAAGAAGATTTTACATATTGTTCTTGTATATCTATTGTGATGCTTTTGTATTCAGTATTGGGTTATTAACAAGTGGTATCAGAACACTTTCCTTGGCCGGAGTTGTGGGCAAATATTTTTTATTTTTGCAGATTTGTTTTTTCGGAGAAGAAAAAAGAGGGCTGCGACATTCCAGACATTTTCAGTATATTTCTATGCAAACTTTGCAGAAAAGGGTTGTAGATTTGAGTTCCTCTCAGAAAAACACCCAATTTGAAAAAAAAAAATCATCCAAAACGGAGTTCGGAAGGTCCAGATATTGAGGTTTTAAAATCTGCAATTTTTCAGGGTTTTTCTGCGGACGACGGCACGATTTGTTTTTATTTATGTAGTATTTAGAGGCCAAATTTGCCCAAATAAATTACAGATCTGATTTCTTCTCACAATTTCACCCAATTTCAAAAAAACAATCAGCCGAAACGGAGTCCGGGAAGTGAAGTTATGAGCATTTTAACTTCGGCAGTTTTTTAGGGTTTTTTCCAGAAAAAACCGCGATTTTCTGCCGAAACTTATTGTGTCTATTTTTGAGTTTTTTCGTGACGGCTGCAGGACCGAAGAGTTCATAGGGTTCTCATATGGCTATTTCATCTCAAACCTTGAAAGAAATTCTTGAATCATTCAAAGCCCAATTGGATGACAGATTGGATGCATTTGCACATGGCCTCACAGACAGCCTCACACATGGCCTTACAGATAGTCTCACATATGGCCTCAATGATAGTTTTCGTAGTATTCAAGATTCATTGAATAACATGCAGGAGATATTTCTTATGGAGGGCCTCAAGGATGAATATAATCAAGAAATATATGCTTGGTATGATTTTGAGGCCGATTGTGATGAATGATATATGGATAGTTGTCATTTCTGGGATGACAACCACTTCTATATTTTATTTGATGACTCTACTCCATATTTTGTAGAGAACATCAATGTCCCAAATCAGGAGCTAGTTACCAACATTCAGTCTGCATATTCTACAGTGGTATCATTCCTTCCAGATTCTGCTACGACCATTTTCCACTATGTGGATGGATCTTCTTATTTGGATCCACATGATAGGTGTCAGTCTTTGGAGCGTCATTTGGAGTTGGTTATTGGGTTC
>ML823045.1:0-30585 GCA_009831015.1 Picea engelmannii
CTTGTCATCGATATGATAATTCAATTCTTCATTCTGATAACCATGCCTTAGTGATTCATAAACTTCTTTGAAATTTTCATCCTTAGTATATTGTTCAACATAGCTTGTATGAACTAAAGGACTTTGTTGAATAACAATAGAAGCATTTTTTGGAGGTCTTGATAACATATCTACAACTTTGTTTTGAATTCCTTTCTTATACTTAATAACCAAATGAAATTGTTGTAAAAACCCCATCCATCTGAAATGCCTTGATTGTTGTAGCTTAGTTTGTGATTGTAAATATTGCAGTGGTTGATGATCAGTACGTATGATTGTTTCTTTACCCATTAGGTAATGTTTCCAATTTTTAACACTTTGTACTAATGCATACAACTCTTTGTCATAGGTTGGATAGTTGATTATTGTTTTAGAAAAAGTTTCAGAATGATAGCATATTGGTTTTTTATGTTGCATTAAGACTGCCCCCATTGCATAACCACTAGCATCAATTTCTATCTCAAATGGTTGTTGTAGATCTGGTAGTGCAAGTACTAGAGTTGTGTTGATCTTTTCTTTTAGTGTGTCGAAGGCTTTTTGTGCCTTACTTTCCCACCGAAAGACTTTGTTCAACCTTGTCAAAGCATGTAAGGGGGAAGCTATGAAGGAGAAGTTCGCAATGAACTTCCTCCAATATTGGGCTACTCCCAAAAAGCTTCTTACATCTATTACATTATTTTACTTAGGCCAATTTACAATGACCTCAACTTTAGAGGGATCAATCTTCAATTCACCTCCCCCTACAATGTAACCTATATATACTAAAGATGTCTTTCCAAATTCACATTTTGGCATCTTTAAATACAATTTTTCCCTTACAAGTATATCCAATACTTGTTTAACATGCTTGACATGCTCTTCCCAAGTTCGACTGAAAATCAAAATATCATCTAAGTAGACTATAACAAAATCATCAATAAAGGGTCTAAACACATCATTCATCACCCTCATAAATGTCGTGGGTGCATTACATAGCCCGAATGACATTACCATCCATTCATACAATCCTTGTTTGGTTTTAAACGTTGTTTTCCAAATATCATTGTCATGAATATGGATTTGATGATAGCCACTTCTTAAGTCTAACTTAGTGAAAAATATTGCATTCTTTAATTGATCTAAAAGATCATCAATTTGAGGAAGAGGATACATGTTCTTTATTGTAATTATGTTCAATGCCATGTAATCAACACACATACACCATGTGCCATCTTTATTTGGTACCAAAACAATTGGTGAACCACATGGCAAAGAATCTGGACGAATGACCCCTTTTTCAATTAACTCCTGAACCTATTTCTTTATCTCTGCATTCTCAATAATAGAAGACCTGTACATACCAACATTAGGAAGAGGTGCATCCTGCTGCAAATGTATTTCATGTTGAATTTCTCTTTTAGGAGGTAAACCTTCAGGTTCTTAAAACAAAATATCATAATCATATACCACCTTTATCAAGTCCTTTTTAAGTTTAGGATCACAACCTTTAAAGGATTCAGTTTGTTTAACATCTTTTTCTTTGACTATCATACGCACAAAGTACTTACTTGCATTTATTAACCTCTTCATTTGATTTGAAAAAACTAAAGAAAGATTAGTTTTCATGTGATGTGCACGAACAATATATTCAACACCATCCTTAGTGAGTTGATACTTGTTATCTTCCCTGTAAAAGATAGCCTTCCTATCATACAGAGATGGACTACCCAACACAATACCACAGATATCCAATGGAACCACATCTAGATCTACCTCATCCACAAATCCAGAAGTGATGGAAAACCTAAGTCTACACTGTTTTGTAACTTGTAATCGTTCATTATCACATACCCATCCAAGTGGATATGGATTATGGTGTAACTTAGTTTCCAATCGTAATTTTTTAACAATTTCTTCTGAAATGAGGTTTGCTTGTGATCCACTATCAAAAAGAGTATCAATTTTTGTATGCTTAAAGATAACTCTAATATGAAATAACTCACTTCTCTTTCTTTCATCAACAACAGGTTCATTTCTTGAAACAAAACAAGAAGGAATATTACCTTGGATGCTTGTATCAATCACCTTAGTTTCATCCCCAGAGTCTGATCCCAAATCATATTGGATTACTGCTGCAATAGTCTTTTTGTCTTATTTCTTCCGAAACTTTTTTGGCTTGAGATCCGGATGAAGTTTCCAACATTTGGAAGTATCATGACCCTTCTTCTGACAATGAGTACATGTAGGCTTATCTCCTTCTTTCTTCAAAGTAGCTGTGTGTTTACTTTTCAATTTACCTTTAAACTTTTTTTCATCAGGTTTGAAAGATTTCTTGGAAAAGTTATCTTTGGTATTCTTCCCCTTTGTCTCTATGTGAATTGCTTGAACACACACCTCATCAAGATTAGTCGGATTAAACATCAATATCATATGACGTAAATAACTATGCAATCTCGGGGTCAAACCCGTGGGCATCCCCTCCTTGGCGCAATTTGGTATATCGTTTGTTTTAATATATCCATTGTTTATTATTATGGTTGGAGCGATTTTAATACATGTGGTTTGAACATATGTTTCGGCGCACTATATTTTAAACATATGGTTGTAAACCATATGTTTTATATGATTTGAAACCCATTATATTATATGTTGTGCTTTGTTATAAACTCACATTCATATTTTGGGTGTTTGTTTTATATGGTTTTTTTGTTTTGATATATATTTAAATACCAAGGGGATTCCTTAGTGTTGGAAAGGCCAAGGGCTAGGCCCTTGATCACCCTTTTTTTTAATCCAAATAAAATCATATTTAACTTCCTCTTTTTAACTATTTTTTAACCATATTTTATCAATTTTGACGGAACTTCAACTGCTCATATCTTTGTTACCTGGAGGTCGTTTTCCCTGAAATGAACGTCACCAGAAAGTTGTTGACGAGCTCTTCCACTTTGTAAGATTTACTTTGCCATTTGAGTACTTTAAATGTATCGAATTTTGAGATGATCCACCTAGATCAGTTTGGTATCATGGTTAAGAAATAAATAATCATCAATATATTTGTCTACAACAAAAGCATAATAAATTGCAGCATCAACATGTTGTACTCAAGTACTTTGGATGAAGAAAACTTTGCAGGATATACGAGTAAAGTGTGATGAGCCCATTTCAATATTTCGTGACAACACCAACACCATCAGTATATTCAAGAATCCAGTGATGCATTCTAAGACAAAGTACATTCTGATAAAGTGTCACTTTCTACGGGAACATGCTACAAAGAATAACATCAAGCTAGAGTATGTTGGGACAAAAGAGAAGATAGAAAATATCTTCACTAAATTTCTTGCAAGAGAAACTTTTGAGTATCTATGACAAAGCATTGTAGTAGTTTATGCCCCACAGTGATCCACAGGGCATAAAACTTAACAAGATAGGGGGAGAGAAACAAAAGTCTTGAAGAGTTCAAGTAAATAGTTATTTTCAATGCTTTTCATATAAATTAGAGAGTTACATGAGGAAGAACCATGGAGAGAAAGGTCATTATAGATAGCATAGGGATATAGATAGGGGGATCATCCCCAAGAGGAGGATTACCCTTTTCCATTGATTTCAAAGGGGGAGAGATAGAGAAAGGCATGGAGACAGAGAGAGAGAATCATGCAGATAGAGGGAGCGATGGTCATAGGGACATCATGGGAATAAGTATTTTCATGCCTAAGTGTTTCTATCAATGCTAAAGGGGGAGATTGTTGATATTTTGGTTGTCATTGATGTCAACCCTTGAAGAATCCCCGATGATGTGGTTTTGGTACCCGAAGTTGAATGAGTAATATGCACATGACATACATAGTAAATGAAGGAAAGAAACTCATAGATGGATAGTACTTGTTGTGTCATTTCCAATGATATGTGGAACTCCATGTAGTTCCTCACGGTTAGGGAGATATGAATTTGTGAAGTTGTAAGCCACGAAGAAGTGGTCAAGAATCCCCTAGTTGGTTACAAGTCTTTAATCAAAGGGTAAATTTGTTGTAACAAGAAAACCCTAGAAGCCCTAAATTAAAGAGAGGAGTTACCTAACACAAGTATAAATACACATGAAGGAGTCATTCACAATTACACTCATAAACTTATTCAGTTCTTATATTTCTTGTGATATAGTGATCTTTTTTCTAAGGTTGTAGTGTCATTTTCTGAGGTAGAAAAGGAAGGTCGAAGGTGATAGTTTCAGAGTTGCAACAAAACCATAGTTTCTGAGGTATACACAAGTTACAGGTTAGAAAGGGAGTGTATGTATGTGGGATACAGTGGAGAAAAGCATGTATCTACGTGGGCAGTAGAAGAGAAGGTCACTTATCTGTAAAAAATATCATGAATGATTGAGTAGATGTTGGTACCAAGTCCCTAAATTATGAAGGAAGTCTATAGGTCAGCATCTCAAAGTTTCAGGTTAGCTACAAAGGTATTGGTATGGTTTTATATTTGTTTTGATGGTTACTTCTTGTCATGATATGGTGTATGCTTGAGTAATACTTGGTATGGTTCGTTTAGTATTTGGACATGGTATATCTTAATTGCTTGGTTGAGTGAGGAACACTCTTATATCTAGTTCAACATATGACTTGGTTCTTATTGTTCATATATTTGAGTTGATTGTACATGGTTGAGGCATATTCATGTTGTATGGTGGAATATACATAAGGGACATGAATTGGTTCTTTGAGATACTTCATTGATGATATCATACAAATATGCATATGGTTGATGGTATTTTGTTGGACGTATGGGATGACCTGGGTTCTACCTTAGTTCTCCAACAAAACCCTTATCATCATCGTCCCTTCTAGTAAACCAGAAGGCTACATCGCGCACAGAGTGCACAACACAATCTCACCCAAGATGGTTTATGGGTGACTATAAGACACGAGTGTCTGCAGTCATGGAAGGGATTGGGGTTGTTCTTCTTAATCTTATTTCTACTTAACCATTCATTCTATTACAATATTCATTAGGTCCATTCATTCATTCATTCATAGAATTCATTCTACATATCTATTCTAGTGTGCCCTTTAAGTAAAACCATTCATTCATCTATCTAACCATTCAATCATAACTGTAGAAATAGTAAAATATCCAGACATATTGCAACACAAAGTTTTACCATGGTTCACCTCCCCTGGGGCTACGTTCACACAGATCTTATTTTATTTCTTCTTCTTCATCAAAAGGTATTGCATGCATTACATCATAAGATTCTAGAGTAGTGAGGTGGACCAGAGTTGCACCAATATCCACAAATTGCAACCTAGCCCTCAGTTACATCAACTCCATCTGAGATCTATAGCTCTCACTAAAACAAAAACTGAAAACTAAACAAGAAATCTAAAAGATACTAAAGATATGATAATTCTCTTGCTCTAGATATAGATACCTCAACCTAATTTCTATATCTTCTATTTATACTACAAAATTGGGTTAAAAATCCTTACATTACATTCCAAAACCCTAACCCTAACATGGCTAGTTTTGTCCACATCTACGCTAGATTTCCACAAATCCTTTCGCATACACTGCTTTTCCTCAAAATATAGCGCGCTCTCCTTCTTGGTCCAACTTGCCTCGGTTTTTGCATTGTTCTCTACCTTTGATCCAAAATTGAATCTTCTCTCAACATAGGCCTGCACCAACATGCCCCCAACACTATCATGTAGCTCGTCCCGAGCCACTTAGTTCACCTTCTGCAACATTACCTCCAACACATGAAACTTATCTTCCAACTCCATCACTTTCTCCTTTTCCTGCACATTATTTTCTGTAAGGGTCTCCATGACCTCTGTTGTAATGTGATCCTTTAGCATTTGTGTTCTCTCTATGTGCACCTATTCCATTTTGAATTTTCCTTCTTCCAGTGCAATTATCATTTGCTTTGCTTATTCTTGTAGTGGATCCAGCTGAGCCTGTCGTGCTTATTTTTCTTCCTATGTGATATTTACCTCTTCCTGAAGGTTTTTCAACTTTTGTGTGGCCTTTAATATCAGGGATATGGCCATGGTATTCTGCCTCTATTTTAAGTCATAAACTACAATGTTCAATTTCTCTTCTCTCTACTCCAGCTTCTAGATATTTTCATCTTCTACTAGGATTGTCCAGAACTACGAGTTATTTCCGTATACTTATGATATCTCCTTAACTTCCAACACAAAATGAGTTGTTTTTTCTATGGATTTCTCCTCCCTTTCGGATCTGACCTCTAGCAGTGTGGTTGGTGTTATATTTTCCACCAATTCTCTTATCTCCTACTTGTATTCTTCCATCACCTGGGGGTTCTTTTGTATCTTCTCATCTACGTTGATTTCCCCTGCTAATGCACTCTCTGGAATTTCCTAGAAGAATTCTTCGAGTATTTTATCTAGTCTCTTTGCTCACTATTTTTATTCCACTTGTTACAATATTACCTTTGTAAGGATTGCATCTAGTACTTTCTTAGCATCCCTGGTTTCCTCCAAGTCTGTTGCATCTACCCTTTCCCTCGAATGCACTTCGTGTGCCACACTTATCTATAGTTTGTATAGGGACTTTGTTGGTATCCTTTCCAATACCAACTCCATCTTCTCAACATCCTTAAGTTGTATCTATGCCATATCTTCATCTACTCGCATCATGTCCTTAGTAATATTTAAAGTTTCATTGGTCGTTATTGTGATCTATACTGTTGTCCCTTCTCTTTGCATTGTTTTCCGCTGATTTTTTTCTTCATTATGTGCCTTGGTCATGCGTATTTTCTCTAATATGTGTATGAACTCTGTCAAATCACACATTATTCTTTCCCTTTGTTCCTCTAGCTCCTCATATTCTTCCGTGATGCGGTATTGTACCATTTCCTTGACTATTTTGGGATCATCTTCTGTTATAGTGTATTCTGGGGCTTCCTTGTGTGATTTCATCTTCTTGTGCGGACCACCTATATGTACAACCAATCTATTTTTTGGCCTTGACTATGTTGGTTGTGTTGTACCTGGGGTATCTAGTATGTCCCCTCCTTTTTGTCCCTCTTACACAAGGATTGTACCCTTCTTCTGTGCTGAGCTATTAATGGGATCCGTGTGGTGTTTTTTGTGTGTGTCTGGCTTGGGGATAGGCCTCTTCTTTGTTGTTGTGCTCCCTCCTATTGAGAAATATGATGTGTTGTTCTCCTTGTCTAATGAGCTAGGGTACTTTTTGGTTGCGATGAACCTACTTTTACTGGTATTTTATCCTTGGATGGATGCTTATCCTTTGCTTGTGTGACTAGAATCTTCCAGGCATCCCGTGAGTCCTTCATCACCCACTCGAATTATTCTTCTATGGCACAATACCTCATATGAAACCACTCCTTTTATAGATCCCTTTTTTCTTGAATCCACATGTTATGTCACGAGGCTTTAAAGTTGGCTATTGGTTTATACTGTTACACCACCTTTGGTGGGATCCTACAAGTCTCTACTACCTTCTCTTGAATTTATTCGAGGTATGTCTTGAAAATGTTTTTATTTTGTTTCTTGTCTTTTTCAATGGTGTTGTGCCATAATGACTCGTGTTGCATTGTGTGACACCTTCCATTTATCTACAGAAACATAGTTTACTTCGGTTTCTTCCAACCCACTAGTGAGATAAAAATGATGAGCCAGGAGTAATGGAACTCCATTCCAATATCTTGTGTGTATTTGCAGTCATCCAAAAATGAATTCAACAAGTACGGGATATAACTTAGTACAGTGCCTTTCATGCACTACACAACTATAGCTATAACACCTGTCAGTGCTTCCTCCTTGCGACACTTTCTGAGAAACTTCCAGGCCATCCATTTTGTGTCTATTCTTATTGCAAGTTTGTTGATATAATTTATGATGATCCCCCTAGGTCCTCTCTCTGTACCATATGTTTGTTTCATCTCCTCTGCCAGGGATATCTCCTTGGTTTTATTGTCCAGGTACTGCGCGAGTTGTTCTTCGTTGGTTGGAAGCCCTGTTATTTTAGTTATTAAATCTACATCAATGGATACATGTGTATCCAACCACAAAATTCCTCTATGTATGACGACTAGAAACTTTTTGACGCATTTGTTCACTTCCTTTCCCCTGCCAAAGCGGGGAATCTCCAATGGGCTCATGATACCTATGTTGTATAACCTCTATATCCATTGCTTTGGTTCCATTATAAGAACTCCATGTGTGTTGATGTCCCTTCTTTCTAAATAAATATGTTGCGTGAACTTCGGTAATTTATCCGTATCCCTGACATCATGATATGAATATCTCAATCTGTCTACGTGCTCAAGTAAATATGTGACAACTTTTACCCCTACTGGTACTCATGGTAAGACAATAGTTATTTATGGCTGCTTGTGCGGGGATATCTAGGCCTATTGTTTACCATTCCCCTTTATCAGTGCACCAGAAGGACCTGCTTCCTGATATGTGTGCTCTTCCTCTTATTCTTCTCCACCAGACTCTTGTTGTGCTGTAATATCCTCTACCTATATTTTTTCTTCTTGTGTATGTTCTATGCTAGGTTAACCCCTGTCTCATCATATTGAATCCTCTCCACATCTACTTTTGTTGTGGCTAGGGTTGTTTCACGCTTTTGGTTTGGATCAAATGTTGTTATTGGTGGATCCACTTGCATCTGTTCTATATGTTTTCAAACAATGTAGGGCTTGGTGGATTAGGGGAAGGAATGCCAATGACATCCACCACTTTTTCTATTTATGCAGGGTTTTCAGCCGCTATTGTTAGATTTGACATTGATCAGTGTTTCCTGCAACTTCTTCTCATCATATGGATCGGTTCTCCAACTTTTGGTGGTTCCAACGTGCTATAATATAGGTGGGTTTTCATCGAGGATCTCTCTGTTCACCTGCTAATCGTTTGGGTGTTATTCACTGCTCGCTGCTTAGCTCTTCATTTTTCTCAAGTTTGTAATGAAGACTTTCGAACCCTAATTAGTCTTGTAAAGTGTTGTGATTAATGCTCCTAGGATTCGCGAGCACATCTCCTTATTTTTCATAAATGTTACAAACTTACTTTGCACACTTCATATCTTTTGTGCCTCATTTTTCCAGTGACTAGTTTTTCGTTTCTCAACTATTTCACTTTTCCATTGTGCTGCAATTTGTTACTATGTTACCTTTCTAACACATGGGTACTTCCCTCACTCAGTATCTCTATTTATCATCACCCTGCCTTTCTGTCTTATGTGCACTATGTTATTACTATAATAATTTCTTGGAATCTAAATCTTGAGATTTGGCAGAACACTAAATCAATATAGAGGAGTGTTAGATTAGCGGGTGGGGTCATATATGGTGTACATGGTTAAATTCAATGGAGAAATAAGAGTGATGGGACCCGATGGGCCATAGATATTGATCCGCCTAGATCGACAGTCAGGAGACATATTGGGCGAGGAAATAACAAAGAGGTTAATTACTTAAGAGCGGGTCGGGGAAAATACCATGGTTTCACCTCGTGGACACGCGGTGCAACCAAGTGCATATCGGGGGGTAAATCGGGTATACTTTAAACCACCCAAGCTCACCCTAATGCCACATGTTAGAAAATCATTTGATATATGTTTCTTTCGAAGATCGTGTGTGAAAAGGGAAGAGTTAACAACTTATCAAATCACATCAGTAGGACTATTCGAGTACTTTACGTCGTGCAACTCGGGTAAGCGCCGCCAAAAGAATGATCCAAAGGCTCATCATTCAGAACTGACGACCGAGTGTGATAGGTCATTGTTTAGACAAGTACTTCTGTCAGTAATCTATGATTAGGCACTCGATGATGATTGTCCTTCCAAACATAGATAAAATTACTCTGTTTTGAGCAATCAACACTTCATTTTTGAATGGAGTAATTTCAAATAGGATCAACTTCCTAATTTTTGTATGATTAAGGGATACAAGTCCGATTTTCTCTACAAAACTAGGAAAATGGATAAAGTTGATCAAGTGGCCTCCAATGAACTAGGATTTTCAACTAATATGGAGAATTCATCAGTGAAGCAGAAAGAGAGGTTGGTCGCATAAATATTAGCAACGAAATTTCATATAGATCCTGCAACAAAGCTAGAAGCAGATAAATAGGTCAAATTAAATCCCATCATGAAATATGTAATCATCAAGGGATACGTGGATGGGCACTACAAGCGAGTGGTAAAGAGGAAGCGAATCAAGTGACATAAAACAAGGATCAAAGCTGAGGTGGTCGAAAGTGTTGGGGAAAACCAAACTGCATGCCTTGATACGTTAAAATAAGAAATTTCCAAGATGAAATAGATTGCAGGCTAAATTTAGTGTGTGTCAGAGAATTTTGTAATAATATGGACAAATGGCCTTCAAGGAAAAAATCCCCGAATATGTCAATTTTGTTTATAACGTCCCCTATAAAATAGGAGTTTGGTTGCTGTACATTACTCTTTTGTAACCGACAACTATTTTTGGAACTTTTGGGAAGATGATTTATTCTGAATCCCGGATGTAATCTACCTATATATACTATTACAAAGATAAATAAAAAAAGGATGGACCAAAGAGGGGCTTGCCCTCGTAGTAGGAAGACTTTGTAAATCCATGGAGCTAAAGTGAATATACAATGCATAAGCATTTTCAACTGTTTCTAAAAAGATTCTAATGGTCGTGATATGAGTTTTGTTTTCTATCATAGTGTGTATTTCTTATGTCTTTGAAATCCCATTTACATTTTCCTATTTTAAATTGGAGAGTTAAGAGTCCAAAATTCATCTTATGATGCTCTCGAATTAGCAATTTAAATGATGTAATTCTCTTCTTAACTAATTCAGAATTCATTTCGATATGCTCTAATGCAGTTATTTGTTTCCCTTTTCCTCTATCACCATGCATATTTCAGTTTTAAAAAATCAAACTCATTGCCTCATTTATCCTTACTCCTATATATAGTTCTAATGGCCTACCAATGCTTTATTCATTTTTGACTCCATAGCCCCAAATGTCACCCCCTTTTCCCTTCACCAACAAATGTATAAAA
The DNA here is from genome assembly GCA_009831015.1 of Picea engelmannii. Lineage (NCBI taxonomy): Eukaryota > Viridiplantae > Streptophyta > Pinopsida > Pinales > Pinaceae > Picea > Picea engelmannii. The sequence continues at coordinate 11,067 of ML823045.1, forward strand.
CCCTCGAACAAACTGAATCTAGCCACCGACTTCCAAAGAAATATCAAGTGACACGAGAGAGTCCTCTCTGAGTTGAGAAGGCTAGTGTCCATCTCTAAACTAGGTTGAAATAATTACCTATGTCGTTTGTCTATCAGTCGAACAAATTTACAAGGTGCTAACATTTTGGTGTTGTTGCCAGGGATGAAATTGGAAAATTTTCCCTGGGAAAGAACGAAACAGTTGAGTTCAAAGTTCTGAGAGAAGCAAACACTTAGGCACACATTGGTTGTATTCCTGCTCTGGCAACTCCACACATCAAAAAACAGTTTGAAGGTGATTCCACTGGTAGAAGAATCCATAACTTTAAATTTTCAATGGAAACTCCACTCTCAATGCAAAATCCAGCTTCGAAAACATTATTGGCGACCCCACTCAAGCTTCAAATGTAATGCAGAGACTCCACTGGAACACGAGATCCCTTGACAGAGGTATAAAAGGCATTATGAAAGAAAAAACATACTTAAAATTGGATTTTTTCCAAAGCATTTTATTGTTTGTTGTAAGTTTCCTATGGTCCTTTCCTGAACAAGCTAGACAAATTTTCCTTCACCTACTGCATGCAAATAATGATCAAGATTATACTAAAATTGCATATCCTCCTCTTGATATTATACAAATATCTCCCCATTTTATTATTGACTTCGATCAAAATCCCCCACCTGAACCATATGATAATCATGAAACCAAGACTGATATTTCACCTCCTGTACTTGATCCAACACCCTCCAAAACTCAACATAGATACATACCCTTAAAGTTACCTCAAATCCTATATGATTTTCCTTCAAAGTACTATGAGTACCTACCTGTGTTTGACGGGGTACTTGATGCCATATCAGCTGCAAAACACATCCAAGGGTTTGAGAATTTTATAGATTTGTTTGAGATTGACCATGAGGATGTTTGTATGAGGGCCTTCTCTCAATCCTTGAAAGGGGACACAAAATACTGGTTTAAACATTTGCAGAGAGAGAGAGTTAGCTCATGGGAGGAATTGAAGAATGTTTTTTTAAAGTTTTGGTGCAAGAAGAAATCTTTGGATCTACATCTTACAGAGTTCTATGCCTTAAAAAGGCATAGCGATGAAGTTATTTCTATATTCAGCAGAAGGTTTTCCAGCATATATTACAATTTACCCAAAGAAATTCAACCCACTGAAGCTGCTACAATTCTCCATTATACAACAACCCTTCATCCAGATTTGTCTTTCCTTCTGATGGAAAGAAGACCTGAATCCTTACAACAAATTTTTAATGATGCTCAGGAGATTCAACACAATATTCAAGCATGTGAACAGATTCGAAACAAGGGGTCAGATGCTCAAGAACATAAAATTGAATATGAACAAGAAACAATTGATTGGGATATTGAGCCTAGAGTGGATGATATCATATTCCCTCCCGAAGTTTTTAATGCCAATGATTTTGAAGAAAATTATATTCCACTTGTTGAATGAGGATGTGTTGACCCATTCCATGATAAGAAGAGGGATGATTGTTTTATGTATTCATTTGTAGACGACCGAAAAAATAAGTTTGCAAATAAGTTTGTTGAAGAGCAGGTCGATGCTCCAAGTTTTTTCTTGTTAGATAACATTGCAGATGTTGTTGATTTTCCTGTATATGATGAATATGATGATTATTGTGATGTTGACTCCCTAGAAAAACCATCTATATGTTCTCTATCAAAAAATGCCCTTTTTAGCAGTTCCATGAGAGAAATCAACCTACATATCACAGTTACAAAGAAGAAAGTACTGAATCAACTAAAAGAAATTATTTTCCTTTATGATTTTCTTCATTTAAATTATTGAAAGAAAATTATAAGATTATCATTGAAGCAGATGAATGTGTGTTGAGGCCAAATCTCATTGTTTCACCAGAACAAATTGACAAGATATTGCAACAATCTTCTCATATGGTTGATGCCTCTATCACTTGTTATGTAGAAGGTCTTGTCAGTTCAAAATTGTAGCCATTGGTCGAAGATAAATCTGAAAATGAGTGTGTTCAGCCATCCAAAATAATTGAAAATTGTGCATATGACAACAGTGAAGAAAATGAAGAAGGTTTTAAATCAAGTGAAAGAACCTTGCCATTATGTTTTTCTTCTTTCAAATTGCTAAAACAAAATGTTTATAACATTTCAAGTCATAAATCCTCCATAAATGCTGTAGAATATTCAAAATGAAATGGGCTTGAAAATGAAAAATACATTCTTGTATGTTGTTCTTCTTTTGAATTATTGAAAGCAAATTATGAGATAACAGAGGAACAAGGAAAGTATGATTGCATTCACAATGACATTGTTTTACACAAGAAAATTGTTATCTATGAAGAATACCAACAACCTTCTCACATGTTTATTGATCATGCGGTTGATCACATGGAAGATTACTTCAGTTCAGATTTGTAGCCTGTGCTCAGCTATCAGCTTGAAAAAAAAGATGAAGTTGATTAAGAAATTGTTGTTAAAGGCTATTTTCTTCCCTCTGAAACTAATGCAAGTGTGCAACAAGATTTCCAGCAAAGTAAAGTGTTTCAAAGATGCCTTTCCTCCACTGAGAATGATGTGGTGATCCAATTTATAAATGGCCTAGACATGGATGAGGATGCTGAAACTGCATCTATGGAAACTTCAAGCAGTGAACAAACAAATTACATAGAGTTTCAAGAAAGGAAAACAACAATGTATGCCATTTCTCAATCAGAAATACAGAAAGATAATGAAGAGGCGGTGGTTTGGTTTGATTCTTTTAAAAATCACGGTTTTGATAATACATCCATGGGAACTATGGACTATGAAATAATACACGATGATCTCTTTTCACATTTGCAAGAAGGTTATGAGAAGAAACTCATTTCCATTCATTCATTTGAAAGACAAAATGACAATACTCAACAAATTTCCAGAAGATTAATTAAACCAAATCAAAACCATTTGATGAACAAGAGGATAACCCTGATGCACATAGTATGGTTGTCATATTTAAATATGTTCATGGATGTATGAATGTTTTTGTTGATATGCACGGAATATTAGACAAACCTATTGCTGGAATTTCATTTGAAAGTGTTCCCAGAACTGAAGAAATAGAACAAGAGCAACACACACTTATGAAGGAGGCTTGTCTTTCTTTTTTTTCTCGTCAAGAAGAAATGATTTTTCATGAATTTCAAGATCCTATGGCCATCCTATTACAGTATGTGGTGAAGGAAGAGTTTGTTTCATTCATAATCTCGGGTTTTGGATTCAACTTTTTCTTTCAACTGTCATATTTTACATTTGTTTGCCTACTTGAGAAAATTGTGAGCGAAAAAAAATCGGGAAGCCAATGGCTTGATTGGCTGCATTGGAAATTTAGCATCACTTGATTGAGCATTAATTTCAGCAGTTTTAGGGTAGCTAAGTGCAAATAATTTTGTTGGTCAAGAATTGTTTTTGGATTTCTAGTAGTGTATACAGTCAGATTTCTAGCGGTGTATTCACTAGCTAGTGGATAGTAGTGTGTGGATCTTGGTCTTTAGCAGACATTGGTGACAGGTTGGAGCATGGTACACACACATGTTTTGGGAGCATCCAAATCAATTCGACACCTGGTCTACAAGTTATTTTCTACCTCACAGGGAGGGTAACATCCCCAGTTGGAGCCTATGTTATCACTAAAATAATTTATTGGAATCTAAATCTTGAGATTTGGAGGAACACTAAATCAGTATAGAGGAGTGTTATATTAGTGAGTGGGGTCATATCTGGTGGACAAGGTTAAATTTGGAGGAGACGTAGGAGTGATGGGACCCAACGGGCCATAGATCTTGAGACGCCCAGATCGAAAATCAGGAGAAATAGGACGAGGAAATAATGCAGAAGTTAATTACTTGAGAGTGGGTTGGGGAAAATACCATGGTTTCACCTTGTGTACACACGACGCTATCAAGTGCATATCGGGGGTAAAAGTGGGTAGACTTGAAACCACCCAATCTCACCCCGATGCCACATGTTAGAAAATCATTTGATATATGTCGCTTCTGAAGATTGCGTGTGAAAAGGGAAGAGTTAATGACTTATCAAATCACATCAGTATGATTGTTCGAGTACTTTACACCATGCAGCTCGAGTAAGCATCGCCAGGAGGATGATTCGAAGGCTCATCATTCAGAACTAACAACCAAGTGTGATAGGCCATTCTTCGGACAAGTACTTATGTCAGTAATCTGTGATTAGGAACTTGATGATGATCGTCCTTCAAAACATAGATAAAATTACTCTGTTTTGAGCAATCAACACTTCATTTTTGAACAGAGTAATTTCAAACAGGATCAACTTCCTAATTTCTGTATGATTAAGGGAGACGAGTCTGATTTTCTATGCAAAATTGGGAAAATGGATAAAGTTGGTTAAGCGACCTCCAGTGAACCAGGATTTTCAACTAATATGTTGAATTCATCAGTGAAGCAGAAAGAGAGGTTGGTCACATAGATATTAGCAACGAAATTTCATACAAATCCTTCAACAGATCCAGAAGAAGATAAAGAGGTCAGATTAAATCCCACCATGAAAGATTTAATCATCAATGGATACGCAGACGAGCGCTACAAGCGAGCGGTAAAGTGTAATCAGATCAAGCGACAAAATACATGGATCAGAGCTGAGGTGGTCTAAAGAATTGGGGAAAACCAACCTGCATGGCTTGACACATTAAAAGAAGAAATTGCCAAGATGAAATAGATTATAGGTTAAATTTAGTGTGTATCAGAGAATTTTGTAATAATATGGAAAAATGGCCTTCAAGGAAAAAAACTCCGAATATGTCAGCTTTGTTTATAACGTCCCCTATAAAATAGGAGTTCGGTTGTTGTACGTTACTCTTTTCTAACCGACAACTATTTTTGGAACTTTGGGGAAGATGATTCATTCTGAATCCCAGATGTAATCTACCTATATATACTATTACAAAGATAAATAAAAAAAGGATGGACCGAAGAGGGGCCTGCCCTCGTAGAAGGAACACTTTGTAAATCCATGGAGCTAAAGTGAATATACAATGCAGAAGAATTTTGAACTGTTTATGAAAAGATTCTAATGGATGTGATATGAGTTATGTTTTCTATCATAGTGTGTATTTCTTATGTCTTTGAAATCCCATTTACATTTTCCTCTTTTAAATTGGAGAGTTAAGAGTCCGGAATTCATCTTATGATGCTCTCAAATTAGAAATTTAAATGATGTAATTCTCTTATTAACTAATTCAGAATTCATTTCGATATGCTCTGATGTAGTTATTTGTTTCCCTTTTCCTCTTTGACCATGCATATTTCAGTTTTAAAAACTCAGAGCATTGCCTCATTTATCCTTTCTCCTATATATAGTTCTAATGGCCTCCCACTGCTTTATTCATTTTCGACTCAAAACCCCAAATGTCACCCCCTTTTCCTTGGCGAACAAATGTATAAAACCCCTTAACAAACTGAATCTAGCCACCGATTTCCAAAGAAATATCAAGTGATGCGAGAGATCCCTCTTTGAGTTGAGCAGGCTAGTGCCCAGCTCTAAAGTAGGTTGAAACAGTTACCTCTATTGTTTGTCTATTAGCCAGAAAGATTTACATAGTGATAACACACTATCATCCTTAATTATTTATCTATCACTTATTCCTCCTAATTACTTTTTGGTTTTTTATTCATTTTTTTGTTTTTATCTTCTTTTTCTTCTTTTAAATCCTACTATTTACAATATGACAAGTCTACTTTTTACGCTGCAACTACTGAGATTTGGTGGGTTGATTTTCCCTATAGAGTTTCAGTCAACTACCATTCACCATTCCTTGAACTCCCTTTCCTGCTATGTCTTGCAGTTGTACAACACCTCAATTTGTGATTGTTTTTATCTGAAATGACCCTAGCCAATGCATTATGAGTTTCCTTGGGTGCTACAAATATTTACTATCATAGAGGAGAACCAATTCTCCTTCCTTAAAAATATTTTTCTTGATATGTCCGCCATGCCATGCTTCATCATTTTCTTTCTGTACCTCCTGATGAAAACATGCTATGATTCTATCCTCTTCCAATTCCATCAGTTGATCCAATATTTACTGTGTTGTGCCCCTTTCTGTCATCTCTGTAATTGTTGCAATGCACAGACTTAGTATCAAATAATCTAAGGGAACTACTTCCTCCTGTCCATACACCAATTTAAAGTGTGTATTCCCTGTTATCTTCTTCTAGGTAGTTCTATAAGCCCAAACAACTCCTGGTACCTTCAAATCCCAATCATCTATGTTTAGATTACAAATATTTGTCAAATCATTCTCCAAAATCTTGTTGAAGGATTCCACTGTTCCATTTGCTTGAGGGTGATAGGGAGTACTCTTTTAGTGGTATATAATAAACTCTTCAAGCATTGCCTCAATTGTATTTTTAATAAAGTGAGTCCCCTGGTCACTCATAAATATTCTTGGACATCCAAACCTTGTCCCTACATCTTCAAATAAAAAGAGCAATGCAGTCTCTGCACTAAAATTCTTCACTAGTGTTTCCTCACCCCATGTGGTCAAGCATTCCGTTGTTATAATAATATATATGGCTCATGATCTTCTTGTTGGTGTATTAATTGGACCTATAAGACATATTTCCCATTTATCAAACACTTCTAAAGTAACTTGTGGTCTCAGTGGCATCTCATCCCTCTTGGATGGCTTCCCAACTCTTTGACAAAAATCACACTTATTACATAATTCCTTTGAATCCTTATGAACTGTTGGCCACCATAATCCTACACACAATACCTTCCAGGAGATAGATTTTCTTGTGTAGTGTCCTCCTGCAATCCCTTCATGCACCTCTACCAAAATAATGGGTCTTTCATGCTCCATGACACATTTCCTCAAGATGTTATCTTCTCCAATTTTGTATGAATGAACTGCAATCAACTGATAATTTGGAGCTATGACCACTAAATTTTTATTCTGCGCAGTAGTGAATTCTCTTGGTGCAAATCCTATACTCAAAAACTCAATAATGTTAGCAAAATATTCATTTGCAATTTTTACTGAAAATAATTATGCATTGGGAAAGTTGTCTTCCAAGTTACTGGGATCTTCTCCATTCATTATCCTGGATAAGTGATCTAGTCCTTCATTCAATCTTCCAGGATTCACCACAAATTCAAAGTCAAATTCCTGAAATAATAATAGCCATCTACATATCCTTTCCCCAAACACTGGATTATTAACTAAGTATCTCAGATCTGAATGATATGTAAACATCTTACAGTGTTGTCCGAGCAAGTAATGTTTGTATTTATGAAAAGGGAACCCCATATCTAGCCCTTCTCTTTCTGTATTATTGTAGTTCTACTATGGATCTGACAGCTTCATGCTTGTGAAAGAAATAGGGTGATCTATATTACCTTCTCATGGATGGGTTAATACTTCTCTTAATGCAATTGCATATGCATCCACATGCACATGATATTCCTTTAACTAATCTAGGAAAACCAGAATTGGTGCAATAACCATCTTTTCCTTTAAAATATCCAAACTCTTATGGCATTCATCATTCCACTAGTACTTAGTATCCTTCTTCAACAACTTCTCCATTGGCGTGGTGATCTATGCATATCCCTAAACTTTCTGTAATACCATGTATGGACCAATGTACTCTTCAACTGGCGCACTGAATTTGGTGGTGGCAAGTTAACTATGACAAGAATTTTAGCAGGATCAACCAATAGACCTTGTTTTCACACCACATGTCCTAACAAAATCCCAAAAGGTGCACTAAAAATACATTTCTTAATGTTTCATGATATCTAACAATGTATACATCTATCCAGCATCAACCTTAATACTTGAACATGATCCTTTAACATACTGAACATTGCCCAATCATCCAAGTAAACCTCCAAAAACTTATGAATTAAGTCCTTAAAATTTGCTACTACTACCCATGAAAAAATGGCTAGTGCATTCTTCAATCCAAATGGAATGACTATATACTAAAATGAGCCCCACTCTATAGCAAATGTAGTCTTATGCCTATCCTCAGGAGCTATCCTAATTTGATGATAACCTGAAAATACATCTGTAAACGAATAAGCTTCTTGACCCCCTACATTCTCCAAAACTTCGTCTGTAAATGGGGTAGGAAAATGATCATGTAGGAAAGAATCATTCAATTTTCTCAATTATAAACAAATTTGGATCCCTTCTTTCTTCTTTTCTTGCACCACCATAGGATTGATCCATTATAACTCTTCTACAAGTTCTATAACACTAGCTTCTAACATCTTTTCAATTTATGTCTTCACCTTCTGTTTGTATATTGGATTCAATCCGTATGGCCTCTGTATGATAGGTATTACTTCTGGATCCAATGGGATCTTCATCTCTCCTAACTCTCCTGCTAACCCCTTCATCTTTGAGAATGTTGTTGGGAATAAGTCATTGTATTCGTGCAATAATTCTGTGATCCTTTCTACTATATGGTTATCCCAATAATCTCCAATACTGTCCATCTTTGGGTTGTCTGCAGTTCCAATGTTGACCTTATTAATCTTTAATGGTGCCACATACTCTTCTAAATCCATCTTGGAACCTTCTACTTCCCTTTCACCTTTCACTTTTGGGATCTGGATATTGCACAAATTATCTTCCACTGGTTCTTTTGCTTCTATGATGTTATAACAGTGTAGCAATTGTTTAACTGTCTGTCTAACCTGCTTCTAATATGTTGGGACTATTTCAAACTCTGGTTCTTCAAATATCCCATCTCTTACCACTTTCAACATTGCATCAATCTTTGGACTATCATTCTCAAGCGAAAAATGTAACTATAAAGTTTTGTTGTATCTCTTCCCAGTTAGTTGTTTTTCTATGTTGTTCCTATTATGTGTACCAATTCTTCAGAATGACTTCTAGTGTGTGAATAAAATGGTGTGGCCATTCTTCTAGTGGTACTAATATCCATTGAACTATGCACTTTTGTACATGCTCTTAGGCTTGTCCAAATATCTCATATTTCTCCTCATATATGTGTTCCTTCTCTCTGTCGAATATTATATGCAGTAACATTTTTCATTGAAACCAATTGTTGATATTTTCCTTGTGTGTATCCCACCATCTTGTAGGTGTAGCTTTTAAGGAAATATCTAATGCCGATAATATTTGATTTCCCATAACCTCTACTTCATACTTCATTAAGATGTATTATAAATCACCCAAGCCATAAAACGTAGGATGTTCTCTTACCTCTGTACCAACCCATCTCAGTGCACACGTCATTTTGGCACATCTCCTAGTAGAAAATTCATGTAATCGTTATGTAACATACTCAACCTCCCACAGGGAGGGAATGCCATACCAAGAATGCACTTCTTGGTTGATTTCAAATTTTTGATAACAATTAATTAATAAAGAATCATGAAATAGATACATGCAATGATCAAGATTCATACTACAATATAAAATACATGCACAATATACCATGCACAACATTAAATATCAATCATGCATATCATAAGTACAAATATTTGATATAATAATTTAATACACAATGGAAATAAATACACAAGAAAAGGAAACCATAACAAAGAGAACTTATATTTAATGAAAGACAACACCAACTGGCTGCAGACCAAGGAAGTTCCACCCAACCATAGACACCGTTGTTCCAAGTCTCAACAACAAGTCACCCCCGATCCAGGGCTATGAATCCATAAGGACGAGTTCTAGGACGACACTCAACTTCCCAAACCAGAAAACACTCAAGCTCTCACAAGTTTCTCAACACACACAACAATCTGAAATACACTAACTCTCTTCTCTCCATCCTGCACCACCCAAAGACAATGAACTCCCTTCACTGTCATGCAGTCCCTCAAGCTATCCACTTCTTTCTAGTGCTTTAGTGCATCTGGTCAAGAATATCCATGCCAGGACTCTCAGGATTCACAGTTGTGATCAAATTTTAGCACATGCCCTCGCATCTCCAGCATACAGAAACCTAATCATGGCTGAAAATACACCAAAATTTCCTACAACCAACAAAAAATGGCTCTCCTCATCCATTCGCCCCCATGTCCCAACAAAGAACAAGAATGAGTGAGGAATAATGAATGAATGAACAAATGAAGGAAAAAGAAGAAGAATAACCCCCAAACAACCCACAAGAGGTGTTTATATAATCTCATGAAATCAAGAACCACATGGATTTCCCCCCAAGAAGCTCATGTAGAATATTTTCTCCATTAAAACCAAAATGGATAAAAAAAAATATAATAAAAATACTTATGCCCTTTATCCCCCCTCTCTCATGGGATCATAGTACCCTATCTCTTGTCCTTGTCATTCCTACAACCAACGATGTATTGTATTAATGTATATCAAAGTATTACATTTCCTAGGCACTCCAACCCATTAAACATACCGTCTCACCAACCTAATATCATATGTACCAAATAAATTATTAATTGGGGACTCAAAAATGGGGTATTACACCCCCTCCCCCTTATTTTGGCAATGTCCTCGGTGCATATACAAAACATAAGCCAAAATTTCAAAATTCTTCAAAAATCTGCGAGTACTCTGCCCGCATGGCATCTTCAAGAATGTAACAGGTCCACTGAACCTTTACCAGCTCTATGACTTGGTTTCAGAGAATTTTAACTTTTCTATCCAATATGCCCATTGGATGGACCTGAAAGTATTCCTCCAGATCTACCTGAATCAAATTCCAATCAATAACATGGTTAGGATCATGTATATACTTTTTCAACAAAGATACATGAAATACATTATGAAAATTCATGGAAGTAGGCAATGCAAGCATGTATGCAACTGGCCCTATTCTGACCAGTATCTCAAATGAACCACAAAATCTAGTTGTTATCTTTGTACAATTGCCCAACTTTAATGAACTTTTCTTGGGCTTCACTCTCAAAAACACATTCTCTCCCATTTTAAATTCTCTAGCTGTCATGTTCTTATCTACATAACATTTATGTCTATCTTGTGCTTCCTTCAAATTCTTCTTAATCTTAACCATCTGATCTTCCATATCTAATCCAGGTGGATATCGGTGGCCACCCACCTTTTTCGACTGGCTCAAAACAATTTTCTCGCAAATTTGGCAATTTACTATTTTTAACAGTTTTTAACTTTCAGGGCCACTTTGAGGGCCCAAATGAAGGTTTTTCCAGATAGAGGTTCTCAATGATATCCAAAGGCATTATTGAGCCACCAAAATAAATCTCCTTGACAATACCTTTCCAACAAGCTATCATATGCCTAAAACGAAGATTGTATGCAAAAGTTACGACCCCGGGAAGTTGATGTACTAACTTACCCAAACGGGGCCCACATGACTTTTGGCACTTCATCTCCTAGGGTTAGGTTTTTGGATGTCTAGGGTTTTTGGCATTCTTGTTTATTTTAAAAAGGCCTTCAGAGACTCATTGTAATCATCTTCTTGCGAATGCGAGTAGCCACCACATCTATTCTCAGAGATAAGCTGCCACCATTCTAGCGAGTCTTTCACTCTGTATTTTTACAGTCTCTATACATTTCTTTCTTTAATAGAAATAATGTATTACTATATATCTGTGTTTATGGTTGCATCTCTGATACATTTATGTTGTATTATTGAATATTTGTGATATCTCTGTGCATTTCTTTAGTATATCTCCGATCTCATTTCGTGCCGAAATAATCTGGATCAGTGGTATCAGAGCAGGTTGTTCTTGATCATTTTCTCAATGCATGTCCCCGATGAGATCTGAGTATAGAAAGTTGGGTCTCGATCTTGTCTCTCTTGAATACAATCTCTCTCTCACACCCAAGAAACCCTCAATGACAGAAGAAAATAAAAACGATGGAGCAGACGATCCTATCAGTTTGTAGCTTGAGAAAGCTCTCACGCGACAGAGAGATGAAATGATGGAGATTTTTTCCCACTTCCTTCAATGCCTACCGATAGAAATAGGTACATCTTCATCAAGCAACCACTTTGGAAGAACCTCTCCTTTCAAGGTACAAGTTAATTTTGATATTCCTGTATTTGAAGGACAAATAGATGCAGAAGCCCTAAAAAAATGGTTAACTCTGCTAGAAGGTTATTTCTCTATTCACAATTTTTTCGACAAAGAAAAGATCACCTTCACACTCCTTAAATCTCTCCCTCATGTCAATTATTGGTGGGAAACTTACTGGGAGAAAATTTCCACAGAGGAGTTTGGAATATATGGGGCTGAGCCCACTTGGGATTTTTTTGTGGATGCGGTAAAGGAACAGTATTACGTCGTTGGCAACTATGAGGACCAGTACATGAGATGGGCTACACTGTGGCAAGAGAGGGGATAAGCAGTTTCAGAGTTCACCAATACCTTCCATACCTTATGCATCAAGCTAGGTATCAAAGACTTCGAATGACATTTGGTTCTGAAATACTGTGGGGCTCTACACAGATACGTCCAAACTGAAATGGATTTTCTGGACATCTCATCACTCGATGCATCTTATAGATATGTTGTTAAAATCGAGAAGAAATTTAAGCACCATAATAAATGAGAGTTCAGGTCTGCAAATATAAAACAACCAAAGTATGACAAAGATGGCCATAGCAGACAGTGTCTCGAAAACTAGTCCAAGCCACATGAAAATAAGGGTCATGGGAAGACAAAGAAGAACAATGAAAAATGGTGTGATTTCCACAAAAGCCCCTGGAACAAAACTGATGAATGTTGCTCAAAATAGTCATTGGTGGTTGAGATCAAAGACAAGGATCTGAACCCTGCTCAGAATCTGATTCTGAAAATACTGGTAAAGGACAGATCATTGACGCAGACCCCACTGCTATTGTTGCGACCACAACAATTCAACCAGAAGAAGTAACAGATCCTGAAGAGAGGGAGCGCCTTTTTCATTCACAGATGTGGGTGAAGGGGACCCCATTGCATTTTATTGTTGATAGTGGAAGCCAAAACAACCTCATCTCAGTAGAGGTCGTCAAATAGTTGAGACTGTCGACAACACCACACCAGCAACCATACAACATCGGGTGGCTTCGCCAAGTTCGATATCTTCATGTCAGCCATCAATGTCAATTTTCATATGACATCCAACCCTTCAAGGATGAGGTATTATGTGATGTTTCCCCACTAGATGGCTGTTATGTTCTCTTGGGCCAACCATATATGTGGAAGCGCCATGTTGTTTATGAGTCTCTACCCCGCAGTGTCATTGTTTCTCTAAGGGGTCATCTCTACAGAATACCAGAGGTAGTTATGACTACTGTTCCACCTAAAAAGTGTTGCAAGGTAGTATCTCATACTACAAAATTCAGCTTCTTCGCAATATGTTCAAAAGAGGAACAAAAGGACACTGCAACCACTACAACTTCATCCCAAGCACCTTCTATCCAATAGAAGCAGGTCAAAAAGGTTGCATCAAAGTGAAAAGATTCATTCTACACACCATCCTCTCATGTATCCCAACTTGTTGAATAGCCTCAACCTCAACAGGTTCGTGACAGACTTCCACAAACTGAGAAGCACGACTTCTCCAGCAAGGAAAGCAGCTCACCAAGATGTAGATTCAACAAACACTTTTCCCTCTCCCCCGGGAACTCAACGCAATGGAGGCCATTTATTCCTAAGGAGGGAGGATTGATCCAGGTGGATATCAGTGGCCACCCACCTTTTTCGACTAGCTCAAAACAATTTTCTGGAAAATTTGGAAATTTACTATTTTTAGCAGTTTTTAACTTTCGAGGCCATTTTGAGGGCCCAAATGAAGGTTTTTCGAGTTCAAGGTTCTTAATGATATTCGAAGGCATGATTGAGCCCCCAAAATTAATCTCCTTTATGATACCTTTCCAACGAGATATCGTATGCCTAAAACGAAGATCGTATGCAAAAGTTACAACCCCGGGAAGTTGATGTACTAATTTACCCAAACGGGGCCCACATGAATTTCGGTGCTTCATCTCCTAGGGTTTTTGACATTCTTGTTTATTGTAAAAAGGCCTTCAGAGCCTCATTGTAATCATCTTCTTGCGAATGCGAGTAACCATCATAGAATCTGGTTGCTAGCTTTGTACAACTGCCCAACTTTAATGAACTTTTCTTGGGCTTGACTCTCAAAAACACATTCTCTCCCACTTTAAATTCTCTAGCTGTCATGTTCTTATATGCATAACATTTATGTCTATCTTGTGTTTCCTTCAAATTCTACTTAATCTTAACCATCTGATCTTCCATATCCTTGAGCAATTTTGGCCCAAGTCTTACTCTGTCTACTGGGTTGTCCCAACTCACTATAGTATTTCATTTTCTACCATAAAAATCTTCAAATGGACTCATCTTCAATGAAGCTTGATACCCATTATTGTAGGCAAACTCAAACAAATGCAAGTAATCTTCCCACTTAGATGGTTTATCCATGACATATATTCTCAACATATCTTCAATCACTTGGTTGACTCTCTCTATCTGCCCATCTGACTGTGGATGGTATGTTGTGCTAAAATTCATATTTGTACCAAATCTCTTAAATAATCCCCTCCAAAATTTTGAAGTAAACTTTGTATCTTTGTCTGAAACAATTGCCTTAGGTATCCCATGCAACTTGGCAATTTCCTTCATGTAAATTTCTACAATATTAGCTAATCTATGAGTTGTTTTTACAAGAACAAAATGAGCATCGTTTGTAAATTTATCAACCAATACCATTATTGAATCATGTTGCCTTGTTTTCCTGGGAAACTTCGTAATAAAATCAATGGTTACCACTTCCCATTTCTTTTCTGGAATTGGAAATGGTTGTAGCAAACCCACTCGGTGTCTATGCTCAACTTTCACTCTTTGACATTCCATACATCTGATAATGTAATCAGGAACATACTTCATTCCTGGCCAAAATAATTGGCTTCTTAATGCTGCAATTGTTTTCTGATATTCAGGATGTCCGACATATGGAACATTATTCATTTCTTTCAATACTAAATTTCTAATTTCTTCGGAACTAGGAACATAAATTTTGTTTTTATGCATAAGTAATCCATCTTCCTTCATCTCATATCCTTTAGATTTTTGTTTTACTTTTTCCTGTTGTAAACTTTATTTTACTTGTAGGTAATGTTGATCTTTAACAAATTCTAAAAATTTTCTCATTAAATATGACTAATGAATACTAATGGATGTAGCATGCATGAGATGTAATCTTCTGCTGAGCACATCGATAAATTTATTTTATTTTCCCTTAATATGCTTGATATCAAAGTCATACTCAAAAATTCCATCCATCTTGTTTGCGTATCATTCAAGGTTGGTTGTTCGAAAAGATATTTCAGACCACTATGGTATGTCCTTAATTCAAACTTCTTTCCCGTTAAATAATACCTCCACATCTTCAATGCACGAATTATGGTAGCAAGCTCCAAATCATGTGTGACATAATTCCTCTCATGTTCCTTAAGCTTTCTGGACTCATAACTAATGACATAACCATTTTGAGTGAGGACTCCACCAAGCCCTTCCTTGCATGCATTTGCACATACCACAAAATTCTCATTTGGGTAAGTAATCTTCAAAATAGGTGCACTAGTAAGTAATTCCTTCAACAAATTACAATTTTCTTCACATTTTGTTGTCCATTCAAATTTAATTCCCTTCTTTTGCAAAGAAGTGATGGGATGAGCAATCTTAGAGAACCTTGTTATAAATATCCTGTAATATCCGGCTAACCCCATGAAAGATCTGATTTCTGAAACATTCTTGGGTGTTGGCCATCCTCTAATGACTTCAATGTTCTCTGGGTCTACTGTTATACCTTGTTCTGAAATAAAGTGCCCCAAATAATGGATCTTCTTTTGGTAAAAATAACACTTACCAAGCTTGACATAAAGATGATGTTCCCTCAACACTTGAAACACCAACCTCAAGTGATGTTCATGCTCTTCCTTAGACTTAGAATAAATACGTATGTCATCCAAGAACACAATGACAAAATTATCTAGATAATTTCTGAATATGCCATTCATTAAGCACATAAATAAAGCTGGTTTATTGGTTAGTCCAACTGGTACCACAAAAAATTCGTAATTCCCATACCTGGTTATAAAGGTTGTCTTACTGATGTATTATTCCTTGATTCTTACCTGGTGGTATCCTGATCTCAAGTCTATTTTTGAAAACATGTTTTCTCCTCTTAATTGATCAAAGAGGTCAACAATTCTGGGTAGAGGGTATTTGTTCTTCACAATAGCTTTATTCAGTTGTCTAAAGTCAATACACAACCTCAATGTTTGATTCTCCTTTTTGACAAAGATTACTGTTTCTCCCTAAGTTGAAACACTTGGGCATATGTACCATTTCTTCAACAATTCTTCCAACTTCATTTGTAATCATTTTAATCCCGGTGTTCTCATTCTATAATTTGTTTCTGACACTAGGGTATCTCTTGGTACTAAGTCAATAAATAAATCTATCTCCCTCCATGGTGGAAATCCTGGTATTTCTTGGAATACATCTTCAAACTCTTGCAACATGAGGTCTTTTCTGGTTCCTCCACATGAGCCGCATACATTTGACAACCTTTCCTAAAACATTTCTTTAATTGTAAGGCTGAAATATCCCTTATATAAATGGGTCTCAGAATTACTTTCACGGTGCATTGTTTTCCTTCTTCATCAAGACATGTAAATGTATTGTCATGGAAATATAGGATAGCATGATGTTTTTCCAACCAATTCATTCCAATTAGGACATCATAATATCCTAATGGGATGATTTTCATATCAACAACTACATTTACCCCATTCATATTTACTGGACAACCTTTAACAATCTCATTGATCCTTCTTTTGGTTCCAGTGGCTAGTTGAACCAGACTTGATTTCTCAAGATTACTTTTCTCCAAATGTACTCTATCCACTAATTTGGGATCAATGTAACAATGTATTTCTCCTGAATCAATTAAAATAGAAACATGATGATTAATGATATTACCTTCTATTTCAATAATATTGGATTGGTATTCTTCTTTTCGGTCATTTAAGGCTGCATGTATTTTTCCCATGTCCTCTACTATAGTATCCTCTTGGATATTGTGCATGATATTATTTTTGTCTTCTCTGTGAGGACAATCCAACATTTGATTGGTGGTCTTCCCCTTTTTCACAAGGATTCTTCTCTCTTAGATTCACCCTTAGTAGACTGATCTTGCTGATTTTTATTAGGACGGTTTCTATTGAAAGGAGGATTGAATCCCTTACTTATGTGATTAGGGTTATCTTTCTTCTTATCCTTATGTTGGGTGCAGACCCAGTTTTGGGAAAAGGTTAATTTTGGAGAATAAAGCGCAAATAAGGAAAATACAACTGACAGGAAAAGAAACACGTGCAGAGTAAAGTTCATGCAAAGGAGGAAAGCATGCGAGGAGCACATGCAAGAATACCAAGCCATGTTAGAGTTATGGTTTTGGTAAGAGGATGTAATAGATGATAAACCAAAAATAAGTATAAAGAGGTACCTAGGAGGTCTAGGTCGAGGTTCAAAGAGTTTGATAGGGTTCGACGTGATTGTAATTCGAGAATGCAAGAATATTTGTAAAATCCGAGGTTGTTTTGTAAGTTGTTGAGATGAAGAAATAAAATAAGATAGATCTTGAGGGTCAGATCAAAAGATGAGGAGCCCAATGTGATCTATTTCGCCTCTTTAACGATCTTGATCCAACTAAGGGATAATTGTAATGCATGTGGTGCCATAGACGACATAACAATAATAAAATATCCCAAGAGCCAGATCTTTGTCGATGTATCCCAGGACGGGGTGAACCACGGTAGCTTATGTGTTATGTGAATGATTCATTGCTATAGATTTGTTGTTAATGATTATATCTTAGATGAATGTTTGATGAAGTATCTAGATCTGATTTTTTTACATGCATGAATAAGAATGACATGGTACTTAACATAGATGGATGTTATAATAAATAAATAAATATCACAAGTTTCAATTCTAGATCCCCACTCATTCCCTAGCCGCAAGCACTTGAGTGTTTCATCCACCCATAGAACTATCTCAAGTGATACTACGCAATGCACCCCATGTACTGTGCTTCCTTCTGGTTTTCCATGGGGGTTGATAATTTTAGAGGATTTGATTGGAAACCTTATTAGATATGAATTAGGGTCAGCCCAAGATTGGTATCAAGAGATAAGTAACCAACAAATGGTTCTGTTGTAGGCTGAAACTGCATGGGATTGAGTGAGAGGGATCCGCGAAAAAATCACGTAGAAAATGACAAAATAGAGGGGGATGTTTATAATGTGGAACCCAATGAACACAGAGATCAAAAGATGGTTGAAAACAAAGGAGATGGAATTTGCACAGAAAGATAACAGAAACCCGAAGTTAACACCGTGCAAATATCTGGACAAGTACGTGTTTAGTGACCTACATGAGGTGTTTTTCTGCAACTTCCCATGTGTATTGGAGGAGTGGATGTTGAGGCTGAAAGATAATCATCCTACGAATCAGATCAGACAGATTGAGTGGGACCCTATAGAGATCACATAGTTACAACAATTAGACAACAAATTCATGCACGCAGTGTATTTTTGGGTAGACAGTGTTGTCGTAGGATTTATCATAGAATTTGCAAATCACAAAGTCTTACAACACAGTGGAGAAAGAGTTCTTGAAGGGACCCAGAGGTAGGTATATCATATCGTTGCATACTTCCATCAAGATTTTACTATATAACATAGGATTAATGACAATGGCATCAGACAACTAAACTTCCCTACGTGCATGGTGGAAGGGAGGAGGCACTGATTAGAGCTAGAAGGATGTAAGGAGAAATGGAGAAGGGAAGGAAGGAAGCCATGGACTTGATCATGATGGAGGAAGATCAGATCAAGCAGATAATGGAAACAATTGGAAAGATGCGCAATGGAGCACCTTGCCAATATAATATGAATAATAATAAGATATCCATAGCTGAGAGAGAGAGCTTGGCCAGTGATGAAGAAGAGGTAGAGGATCTCCGTGTTGTGGATTATATTGAGGAAATCCTGTGAGAAACATATGAAAGGAAGACATGCGGTCAAAGGGCTGGAACCGAAGACAAAACTCCCATCCATGTTAGTGTTAGTGTGGAACCCATAAACCCATGTGATACTAATACACTGATAAGAACACCACCATTTAGACAACAAAATTTTAGTGGAAGGAAGAAATCAGGAAGTACATCTAGTCAAGGAGAAGTAACTGGAGGAGTCAGTTCAGGAAGTAGTATTCAAGTATCTACACTGCACAGAGGTAGTAGTTCATCATTTAGGATGGCAGGACATGATCCCACCATCAGGTTACCAAAATTCAAAGGAGAGGCATATGAGGACCCTGAGAAGCACTTGTTTATCTGTGAGAAGATATGGGAAGAAAAACATATCACAGATGAAGATAAAAAACTTGCACA
>ML823045.1:30685-101373 GCA_009831015.1 Picea engelmannii
CATGACCAAGCCATTCCATCTTTCTGGCAATGAGCACAAGATTAGAAGAGCCCTAACCTCATCATCGAAGTCCACTTTTACAGAACTTAGTTGATTAGTAACCGTATTAAATTCATTTAAATGATCTGCAACAGACCCACCTTTTGACATGTTCATATTAAATAATCTCTTCATTAGAAATACCTTATTCGACGCCGAGGGTTTTTCATACAATTTGGCCAACGCATCCATCAAACCCTTCGTTGTCTTTTCTTTCAAAATATTGAAAGCCACCGACGCTGCCAGGCTCAGCCGTATCGTTCCTAGAGCCTTTCTGTCAAGAATCTCCCATTCTTCGTCCTTCATGGCCGCCAAAATTTTTTCTACTCCACTCAATGGTAGGAATAGATCCTTCTGATATAAATAGTCTTCCATCTGCATCTTCCATAATTGGTAGTTTTGGCCGTTAAATTTCTCGACCCTAAACTTTCCATCTTCCGACATTGCTCCCACTCGAACCAGGAACCCTATTTTCCTGCGAGTTACCTTACGCTCTGATACCAGTTGTTAGAAAAATAGGACCGCGGAGCAATAAAATAAAACAAATGCAGAAACAAAACACATAAGACACACAATACAAAAGAGACACAGATTTACGTGGTTCACCCAGTGTGGGCTATGTCCACCAGAGAAATTGCCAGGTCCTTCCTTTATTATTATCCAGCAAATGAAGGGATACAACCTATAGCAAAAACCGTTGTAACTTCCTCTTATTTCTCTCACAGTCTCCTCTCTCAGAATACAATATTCACCATCATCCATAGCCGCAATACATTTCCCTCATAAAAGAGGGTTGCCTTCTAGGGAAAAAAACCCTAACATATTCTCTACCGTTAGATCTGCGACCTTATAATGAACGGTCCAGATTTACAATGAAATTACAATATAATTTTACATGGCAATTTTTTCTTCGGGGGCTTTGCCCCCGAACCCCCACTAGGGACCCGCTTGACCCCAGACCCCCCAGTCGGGGGGATAGCCCCCCCGGACCCCGCAGAGGGGGTACCCCCCCTCTACACTCCCCCACGTGGAAGAGTGTACATACTTCTGGGGTGTAAATAATTCATGGGGCATAAACACGGCTGAAAGCAAGGACCTCTGAATCAGGAAGATAATCAGGCTCCAAAACCAACATTATGCTAAGAGACCGAGAACTAGATTGGTACATGAGCTTATCTATAAACATCCCACTAGGAACAACAAGGACGATTGCAGATATTAAGAACTTGTTGATAAATGAATTACAGAAGCCTAGTTCAGAGGATCAGTACATGAATGAGATGATAGAGATCAGACATAAAATAGGAGAATATGTTTGGGAGATTGACCAGATATTCAAACGATTGAAGGGAAAGATGAAGTATGTCATGAAAGATATGCAACATAGAAATCTATTTGTGAATTCACTACTACCACACCTGAAATACCCTTTGATACAATAGAAGTTTCAAACTTAGGTAGATACTCTGCACACAACCTTACAACTGGAAGAGAACCAATACCAGAAGATATATCCAACAATAGAGGAGATTAAGGAGGATTTGAATAATCTAACATTTCAATTAAACCATAACATGGGTAAGGACAAAAGATAAGTTATTTGGTGTACCACATGTAGGACAAAAGGACACCACAAGAATGAATGCCCAACTTTCGTGCAATACATGGAAACATGACTGAAAAACCCTTTTCCAACTAGAGGAATATGGTGTTAGATATGTAATACATAGGGGCATGATTCATATCATTGTCCAATATTGCAAAAATACTAGACAGATCCTAAGAGTTCATACTGCAACTTTTGAAAGTCTGTGGGCCATGGTGACAAAGGTTGCAGGACAATGATTTTGATGAGGGAAAGAACATCAGACACTTATAGGGTGCAGGTAGAAATGATGAAAGGGAAAGTTACACCACAGTTTAACCAAGTACCAACCCCATATAACACTTCGCAATAGTAGTATAGCACTGTACAACAACAATATAACACTGCCCAACCGCAATACAATACCATGCAACCACAGTATAATCCTACATAGTATAATCAGGTACCTTGATACAGTGCACCGTGAGGAGATTGAGTTGGATATAGAGGTGGAGGAGGAGGTAGAGGAGGATTTGGAAGAGGAAGATGACCGATGGTATGTCATAATTGTAAACAACCAGGACACTATGCATGAGAATGTCCACGTCCACCTACGACATGTATGTATTTTTGTGCATCATATCATGACACAGAAGATTGTCCAACATTGTTGGGGAAGATCCAGGAGAAGAGGAATCAAAACAATCAGAATGTACAATGGATATCTATAGAAGCTAGAGAGGATGAAAGAAATATCAACATAGTCATGTACGAAGGAGCTAAAACAAGACCTGACTCAGTAAGACAAGATCCAACACAACACCAATGGGTGAAAAAGAATGCCAAACCACATAACCCTTTTGATGCACAGAACGAAAAGGAGACATTCAAGCAAGCCAGACAAGAATTCTTGAAGCCATAGATTGCATCTACATCAACTGTGTAACATACTCAGGATGTACCGATGTACAAGATGCCTTCATCTTTGTATCACACTAATGAAGCACAACCTTTTGGACAAGTAAGTACCATAAAGGATTTTCCGCAATCCTATGTTAAACTACTAACCGATCCATCATTTGTTAAAGTATTAAAAAATATGTTAGAAAGATGCAACACAGAGGTAGAGGGGAAGCTAGAGCAGAAAACAATTAATCATTTTCATACGAGGAGGACGACAAACAGAGAATTTAGACTAAATGCCAACATTGGAGATTTCAACATGGGGGATATTATACATGATTTAGGCTCCAAAGTAAATGTGTTACCCAAGAAGACATGTAAATGTATGGGAGAGCCCACATTAGGATATTCACCTATTCAACAAAAGCTAGAAAACCAACACAGATTCATGCCAATTGGAAGGCTGAAATGAGTCACAATCGACTTGGATGGAGTGCGCGCTAAGGAAGACTTTAAATTCATAGAAATAGTATATGGTACAACACCTTATCCAACATTGCTTGGACTAGATTGTGCATTTGTTAACCAGGCCATAATCAATTTAAAGACAAGAAAGATGAAATTTGATTCAGGAGAATATAGAGTTGTTGCACCATTAGACCCTTCAGAAGGATAAAGGTTTTTAGAACCAACTTGTCTGGATTTAGAAGAGATAAAATAGTTGTACAGAACCACCGCACACGCAGACGATTATGTTAACCAAACTATAGATGGAGTACTCAGTTGGAGAAGCATCACATCATGTGCTTCAGACTCAGATACAGGCTTGGAGAATTGGCAGTAGAGATTACATGAAGTGTCCACAAGAAGGTGTGCAAGAATAGACCGCATAGTAAGATGGGTGGGTACAAAAATCAGAGAACCTCCCAGTTTCCATGGCATCAAAGATTTAGAATAATTCCTAACAAGATACGAAGATGAGGTGTTATAAAATTAGAGACTATTATCCCTGGACATAGCACTCAGGGAAACACTTTCAATACGGTGGGGTGCACACAAGGAAACAATCAAGGACTGGTATCAATGAAAATGACTACTACGCATCATATTCGGCACAGTGAAGAAGAGAAGAATGACGCATAGATATCATGGATAGGGGTCACTAATGGAACATTTGGAGAAGTGAAGAACTCTATGGATGATGACACCACCAGAAGAATGGCCTCATTACTTTATTCATACACTAGAAGGAATTCCAGACCAGGAACTGCAACATGAGAACCCCAACATGGATTTAGCACTCAAGCAGATAAGAAGGGTAATATTCATCCAGGAACCAGAGGTGGAACTCATAAAAAAATACCAACAACATAATAGACAAACATTGAAAGAACTACTGTCATTCTATCATGTGTAGGAAGAAGCACCAAATGAAGATGACTCGTGGAATATCCAAATTATAGAAATTGAAGGATAAAGAGAGGTGGAAGGCCCATCCCTAGAATCAAAAGTATTTATTGCGCCAGTCAAGGTGAATAAAGTCAACACGGGGACAACTGATAATCCAAAAATGGAAAACAGTGGAGATTACTGGGATGAACAAAAAATAGAAAGAATAACAGAGTTACTACGCGATTACAGTGACATGTTCTCAACAACCTTTACAAATATGAAATGCATAAAAAGCAAGCTAGGAGAGATGAATATACCTCTCAAACTTGAGGCTAGATATGTCAAACAATGACCTTATAGATTGAATCCAATATATAAGAAGAAAGTGAAAGCATAAATTGACAGAATGTTGGAAGCTGGTATCATAGAACTAGTAGAAGAATCAAAATGGATAAGCACTATGGTAGTGCAGGAAAAGAAACGAGGGATAAGGATTTGTGTGGATCTGAAGAAACTTAATGATTCTTTCCTACATGACCCTTTTCCCACCCCTTTCACAGATGAGGTATTAGAGAATGTGGGAGGTCGGGAAGAATACTCATTTATAGATGGATTCTCGGGTTACCATCACATCAAGATATCTCTAGAAGACAGGTACAGGACTACTTTGGGCACAAAATGGGGCTCCTACCAGTATGCAGTCATGCCTTCTAGGCTGAAGAATGCACCAACTATATTTTCAAGGGTAGTAATAGTTGCTTTCAAGGAGTTCATACATCAGTTTTTGGAAGTTTATCTGGATGATTGGACAGTCTACAATCTGTTGAAATATATTGTAGAGATGTTAAGGATGATGTTGGAAAGATGCAGGCAGTGTTAGATATCATTGAATATCAAGAAGTTCATTTTTGTGACGCCTTTTGGAATATTGTTGGGACATATAGTCTGTAAACAAGTTCTATTGGTGGATCCTACTAAGATTGCAGTCATTGTTAATTTAGCACCACCAAAATCAATGTGCCAGTTAAGAGTAATATTGGGACATACAGGATACTACAGAAAATTTATAAAAGGGTATGCGCAGATCACTACGCCAATGGAGAAACGGTTAAAGAAGGATACTAAATTCCAATGGAATGAGGATTGTCAACAAGGTTTAGACACCTTGAAAGAGAATATGGTACCAACACCTATTCTAGTATTCCCAGATTGGGAAAACACATTTCATGTGCATGTGGATGCATCAACCATAACACTTGGAACTATTTCAGCACAGCCAGGAGCAGGGGAATTGGACCATTCTATAGCATTTTCAAGCATAAAACTGTCAGAGTCAGAGAATAATTACAATACTACAGAAAGATAAGGCTTAGCAATGGTATATGCACTTCAGAAGTTTAGACACTATTTACTTGTAAAACACTTTAAAATGTTTATAGACCATTTATCCCTCAAATACCTAGTCAACAAGCCAGTGTTGGGGGGGAGGATCTGTAGATGGTTACTATTGTTTCAAGAATTTGAGTTTGAAGTGATAGTCAAACCAAGGAAGTTAAATGTAGGACCTAATCACCTTTCAAGAATCACCAATGGAGGGGAACCTACAAATTTAGAGGACAACTTCCCTTATGCGTAGTTATTTTCAGTCCAAGTAGCGATGAATATTTTTCTGACATCATTAAATACTTGAGTACAAGGACTGCGCCACAATATTTCAACATTTCACAGAAGAAAAATCTGGTAGTCATAGCTGCAGACTATCAATTTATTGCAGGATACTTATACAAGATGGGCACAGACAACATTCTAAGAAGATGTGTCCTAGAACATGAAAAACCTAGAATTTTGGAAGAGGCTAATGAGGGAATAGTTGGAGGAAATTATGTAGGAAAAGCTACCACGCAGAAGGTGTTGTGTGAAGGACTATGGTGGTCGACCATTCACAAAGATGCTAAGGATTATTTCCAGTGATGTGATATATGTCATAGGGTCAGTAAACCTAATAGAAGGGATGAGACTAACCAAAGGACACAAGTAACCATGCAAGTATTCAAAAAATGGGCAATAGACTTTGTGGGACCAATTAACCCACATTAAAAAAGGTTAGGAGCAAGGTATATCATTACTGCGACAAAATACTTAACAAGATGGGCAGAAGAAACACTAGTAAAATATTTCATCACCGAGACAACAACAAATTTCCTTTTTCAAAAAATTGTCACTAGATTTGGATGCCCAAGGATTTTGATGAGTAACCAAGGTACTCACTTTATCAACAATACTATCAAGGCTATCACTAAGGAGTTTGAAGTCTACCATCAGAAGAGTACACCATACCACCCTCAAGAAAATGGAACAATGGAAGCCTTTAATAAGATCCTAGAGAATGCCTTGACAAAGATCTGCAATGTTAATAGGGACGATTGGGACTTGAAGATACCAACAGTATTGTGGTCATACATGACTACATGCAAAAAATTGACGGGATAGACACCATTCAAGTTAGTGTAAGGAGAAGAAGCAATGGTGCCATTTGAATTCCTGGTACCTAGTATGCACATCGTAGCAATTTCCAACATGACATAATGAGGCGTATTAAAAGAAAGGATAAGTCAGCTGATGGATATGGAAGAAGATAATATTCTAGTAGGATTTCACTAAGAAGTACATAAAGTAAGAGATAAATCTTGGCATGATAGACATATCAAGAGGAAGAGCTTCAAGGAGGGAGACCTAGTCTTGGTATATGACAATAAATTTCTTCAGCATCCAGGGAAATTATGAATTCATTGGTTGGGACCATACGAAGTGAAGACTATCACATATGGGGGTTTTGTACCATTGAAAGATCTAGGAGGCACATAAATGAAAGGAATGATCAATGGGAGTCAACTGAAGATGTACAAGGACAATCGACCTCCTAGTACTTATAAAGTTATAGCGTAGTAAGAAAATATGTACATAGTGTATTATAGTATAAGTTAAGAGAGATAAAGTGAGAAAAATAAATAAAAAGGAGAAAAAGAAGAAAATCAAGAAAAAGTAAAAAGGGGATAAAACTACAAACAGATCGACATGCATTGAAGGTTTTGATAGAATAGAACTGGTAGAATAAACAGTGCACTGCAAGAGAACCGATGATTGAAAACACTGCACACAGGAGAGCAGTTAACATATAGAAAGGCATAATGCACAAAAAACATAGAAAAAAGTGAAAACGTGACAACTGTTAGTGCGACACAGTTGTCACTTCCCTGTCCCGCTACAAATTTGGAAAAAGGGGGGGAAAAACTCAGTGTATTATTTTCTAAAGAGTAGAATGCAAAGCCGAGTGGCAGAGAAAGAGAGGGAATTTTTTTTATAGCATCTGGTGATTTAGAAGTCTGTAGTCCAGATTTCATCAACATGTCACCACCGAGAGTTGGAGCATTGAGAATAACTGGATGAAACACGTGGAGTAGTACTTAGGTTCCACAAACCAGAACGCACGAGATGACAACAGTTGTGGATGTGGATGAAATCCACACACCAGAGTATGAGCCTACCACGATGCATGTAGAGGAGGAGAAAAACCTCACACAAGAGGTCAAGCAACCGAAAGAGGACACTTAAAGAACGAAATATGATGCGTTCAGGGGAAAAGGGATGCAACAATAAGAATAGGCCACGAGTTCGACTCAAAAGGGACTAGAACCAGAATAACATCAGAGAACTGGGTGCTAGGATATACCAGCATTTGGGGTATCGTCCCCACAAGAGAAAAAGAAGGCACGGGAAGAAAGCAGTGCGTAGGGCATACAACACACAGAGGAAAAACTAGCCATAGTAATGTGGAAAATCCCCAAAGGTGTGAAGGCTGATGAAAAAATGGTAGGAGGAGTCAATAGCCTCAAATACTCTGACCATGATGTGTCTGACGCAATAAATTGCCTAGACTTGGCAGCACAGAGTTATCTAGAGAGCAGGGGAGAAGGCCCATCCTGAAGTTGTTGGAGCCTGCGTAGTGGATCCTATGTCTATACAATACATACATGGTGAACTTATTGGATATACTGCACTTTGGGTGTGGTAAACACATCAACGGATGTGTAAAGAAGATGTTATCACGGGTGCACAAAGGAATCTTATGGATGGATAGTACAATGCCTATTAATGTTGATCTCATTGCAATAATAACAGGGCTACCCACAGATGGGGAGAAGAGAGAACAATACCTAGAGGATAAAACTAAGGCGAAATCCATTTCAGATGAAATCAAAGATAAACATGGCGTAGAGAGGGGTAACAGGGGAATCATGATCAAAGACATGAATGATCCTGTGACACAATTTGCAACACGATAGTTAGGTTTCAATTTAATGCGCAAGTGTGGGAAGGAGGAAGTACCCGCAGGAGTAGTAGTTGTTGCAGAACAGTGCATGAAGGGGAGCTTGATGAGTTGGGCCCCATATCTACTAAATTCATTTCTATAGGAATGAAAGGACGCACAAGACTGGGGCTCTGAATTCCACTATTCGTGGTTACTCATCCTCATTGCACTCATGGGATGGTAAGAACCCACATACATTCTGTTCCTGCCAAGGATAGGAAAATGTGGTGCAGCGTGCTACACATCTCTTCGAAACACAACAAATCCCAAGAAGAAGAAACTTAATGATGACATATTCACACTATACCTAATGGAGATCTAGAACAGGTTAGTAAATACATGTAGGATTCCCACATAAACTATCCAGGAGTTTGAACAAATAGCAAACTTCCAGTCATTGTGCCATAGTATGTGGCTACAAGCAAAGAGGGATCCATCCAAGGAGTGGTTGCAGCTGAATTAATGCATGACAATGCATGACATCCAAATGGAGGTCTAGGAATGGCCCGAGGAGTGGAGAATGCCAACAATCCCAAAGACATTGCTAGGAGGACAAACTAGGACGTAGAACAAAATAGTCCCTATGCAGTAGATAGGCACAAACAATGCAAGAAAAAAGAAAAATACTGCACAAGGCCAAGAAGGGGGAAGCAGTCCCATATAGAAGAAAACCAGGACAAAGAAGAAATCACAGTGTGGTTCTACACAAGGACTACCGCACATGGAGCAGGAAACAAGAGGAGAGACATGTGGAAGAAATGAACACAGAGGCACAAGAAATGTGCATGGAAGAAGGAGGAGGGAAGGATACAGGCATGGATACACAGATGCCAAAATCATCTGATCCATTGAAGACCCAAACGAAGAGAACAAGGGAGCAAGAAAGTCGCTCCAGAAAGAAGGCCAAGGCCCAAAATAAACCAATGGAAACATCATTGGCAGTAGTTGATATGGATCTGATAGCCACGATAGTGGATGATCGACTATCATAGGTGTGGGAAAATGCCGAAAATCACAGAGCTTCAATTTTGGAGAAAATACAAGAAGTGAAAACTGCATTGGAGCAGTTAGAGATTAGGGAAGAACGTGGTGTAGGGGAGCATAAATTTTATCATCACTCCTCAGATTTTGTTTATGGATGAGGAGGAAACACAGAGGCCCCTGAAAGATATTGATATGTTAGACTTGGCATTGCCCAAGATTCCAACTAAAGCGTTGTATAAATTACAAGTGAGCGTCGTGCAGAAGATTCAGTCTAGAGCAAGGTTTGATGTGACGAACTTACAATTGGCGTAGGAAGACAACACCTCACTGAAGGAGGCACTTATCCAAGAAGGGAAGGAGAAAAATATGGCATATAAAAAGTTGGACGAGATGGAGAACCAAATTAGGGAATTAATTAAATCCATCTTAGACAGCGAAGAAGTACACAACAAATCAGGGGAGAAGGCCCATCCTGAAGTTGTTGGAGCTTGCGTAGTAGATCCTATGGCTATACAATACATACATGATGAACTTATTGGATATACTGCACTTTGGGCGTGGTAAACACATCAATGGATGTGTAAAGAAGATGTTATCATGGGTGCACAAAGGAATATTATGGATGGATAGTACAATGCCTATTAATGTTGATCTCATTGCAATAATAACAGGGCTACCCACAGATGGGGAGAAGAGAGAACAATACCTAGAGGATAAAACTAAGGAGAAATCCATTTCAGACGAAATCAAAGATAAACATGGCGTAGAGAGGGGTAACAGGGGAATCATGATCAAAGACATGAATGATCCTATGACACAATTTGCAACACGATAGTTAGGTTGCAATTTAATGCGCAAGTGTGGGAAGGAGGAAGTACCCGCAGGAGTAGTAGTTGTTGCAGAACAGTGCATGAAGGGGAGCTTGATGAGTTGGGCCCCATATCTACTAAATTCATTTCTATAGGAATGAAAGGACGCACAAGAATGGGGCTCTGAGTTCCACTATTCGTGGTTACTCATCCTCATTGCACTCATGGGATGGTAAGAACCCACATACATTATGTTCCTGCCAAGGATAGGAAAATGTGGTGCAGCGTGCTACACATCTCTTCGAAACACAACAAATCCCAAGAAGAAGAAACTTAATGATGACATATTCACACTATACCTAATGGAGATCTAGAACAGGTTAGTAAATACATGTAGGATTCCCACATAAACTATCCAGGAGTTTGCACAAATAGAAAAATTCCAGGCATTGTGCCATAGTATGTGGCTACAAGCAAAGAGGGATCCATCCAAGGAGTGGTTGCAGCTGAATTACTGCATGACAATGCATGACATCCAAATGGAGGTCTAGGAATGGCCCGAGGAGTGGAGAATGCCAACAATCCCAAAAACAGTGCTAGGAGGACAAACTAGGACGTAGAACAAAATAGTCCCTATGCAGTAGATAGGCACAAACAATGCAAGAAAAAAGATAAATATTGCACAAGGCCAAGAAGGGGGAAGCAATCCCATATAGAAGAAAACCAGGACAAAGAAGAAATCACAGTGTGGTTCTACACAGGGACTACCGCACATGGAGCAGACAACAAGAGGAGAGACATGTGGAAGAAATGAACACAGAGGCACAAGAAATGTGCATGGAAGAAGGAGGAGGGAAGGATACAGGCATGGATACACAGATGCCAAAATCATCTGATCCATTGAAGACCCAAATGAAGAGAACAAGGGAGCAAGAAAGTCGCTCCAGAAAGAAGGCCAAGGCCCACAATAAACCAATGGAAACATCATTGGCAGTAGTTGATAAGGATCTGATAGCCACGATAGTGGAAGATCGACTATCATAGGTGTGGGAAAATGCTGAAAACGACAGAGATTCAATTTTGGAGAAAATACAAGAAGTGAAAACTGCATTGGAGCAGTTAGAGATCAGGGAAGAACGTGGTGTAGGGGAGCATAAATTTTATCATCACTCCTTAGATTTTGTTTATGGATGAGGAGAAAACACAGAGGCCCCTGAAAGACATTGAGATGTTAGACTTGGCATTGCCCAAGATTCCAACTAAAGTGTTGTATAAATTACAAGTGAGTGTCGTGCAGGAGATTTAGTCTAGAGCAAGGTTTGATGCGACGAACTTACAATCGGCATAGGAAGACAACACCTCACTGAAGGAGGCACTTATCCAAGAAGGGAAGGAGAAAATTATGGCATATAAAAAGTTGGACGAGATGGAGAACCAAATTAGGGAATTAATTAAATCCATCTTAGACAGCGAAGAAGTACATGCAGCCTCATCGCAAGAGAAAATGAGAAAGATAACGTAGACTCTACAACAATATAAAGAACAGATCAAAGAAGAGGAGGAGCGTGCAGTTCCCATGACTCCTATAGAAGTCATATCACAAAGAGAGCACGATGCGACAACTTCTGTAGAGAACATCGCTCAGAACATACACAGAATGACAGAGCTACTGGAGAAGAGCACCTAGCTATGGACACAACTTTTAGAGGATGGGAGCTTACACGAGTTGTAGGGGAAGGAGGAAAAAATACATGCAATAATGTCAGATGTCAAACAACAACATAGGATCATGTCACTACTGGAGAATATCAAGATGGTCATGGAAATGAATAACTTACAAGCCGAGGAGAAGGCAGTACAAGCGCAGAACATGGCGAGACAGGATCAGTTGGAGCCCCTACAAGAAAAGGAAAAGGAGTTGGTTGTCGAGATCAACTTAGAAAAGTTGAACATATAGTAGATAGGCTTGGAAGGGGGATAACTGCTACAAAACCCAGTTACCACGTAGCTAGTGGAAAACATGGCCAAAAGGAGTAGTTAGGCTTAGGTGCATTTCCATAAAATCATTGGAATCTATGACGCGCTAGTGAAACTAGTGATAGATCCTGGAGTAAGGAAGTGAATCAGGATGAGTCACAATGTTAGTTTTGGGGGCCTGTTAGGTGTAGGCCCATTTTGGGGAAAAGGCTAATTTTGGAGAATAAAATGAAAATAAGGAAAATACAACTGGCAGGAAAAGCAACACATGCAAAGTAAAGCACATGAAAAGGAGGAAAGCATGTGAGGCACACATGCAAGAAGACCGAACCATGCTAGGTTTAGGGTTTTGGTAAGAGGATGTAATGGTTGATAAACCAAAAATACGTATAAAGAGGTACCTAATAGGTCTAGGTGGGGGCTCAAAGAGTTGGATAGGGTTCGACGTGATTGTAATTCTAGAATGTAAGAATGATTGTAAAATCCGAGGTTGTTCTGTAAGTTGTCAAGCTGAAGAAAGAAAAGAAGGTAGATGTTGAGGGTTATATCACATGTTTAGGAGCCTGGTGTGATCTAGTCCACCTCATTAAATATATTGATCCAATTGAGGGAGAATTGTAATGCGGGTAGTGCCATAGATGACAAAACAATAATAAAAGATCCCAAGTGAGAGATCTTTATGCACGTATCCCAAGAGGGGGTGAACCATGGTAGCTTATGTGTTATGTGAATGATTCATTGTTATATATTTGTTGTTAATGATTAGATATTAGATGAATGTTTTATGAGGTAGCTAGATCTGATTGTTTTACATGCATGAATAAGAATGACAGGGTACTTAGCATAGATGGATGTTATAATAGATAAATAAATATCACAAGGTTGAATTCCATATTCCCACTCATTCCTAGGCTGCAAGCACTTGAACGTTGCAGCCACCCATAGAACTATCTCGGGTGAGACTGCATAGTGCACCCCATGTACTGCATTTCCTTCTGGTTTTCCAAGGGGGGAGATAGCTTTAGAGGGTTTTGTTGGAAACCATAGTAGATATGAAACTGGGTCATCCCAATATTGGTAGCAAGAGAGAAGTAACCAACACCTTCCAAGAAGTAACCAATACACAAGAAAAAGAAACCATAGCAGAGAGGACTTATCTTTAATGAAAGACAAAACCAACTGGCTGCAGACCAAGGATGTTCCACCCAACCATAGACATTGTTGTTCCAAGTCTCAACAATAGGTCACCCCCGAGATAGGGCTACAAATCCACAAGGATGGGTTCCAGGATGACACTCAACTTCCTAAACCAGACAACACTCAAGCTCTCACAGGTTTCTCAACACACACAAAAATCTAAAATACACTAGCTCCCTTCTCTCCATCCTGCACCACCCAAATACAATGAACTCCCTTCACTACCATGCAGTCCCTCAGGTTGTCCACTTCTTTCCAGGGCTCCAATGTATCTAGTCAAGAATCTCCATGGTGGGACTCTCAAGATTCGTGGATGTGATCAAATTTTATCACATGCTAATGCATCTCCAACATACAGACACCAAATCATGGCTGAAGATACACCAGTATTTCCTACAGCCAACAAACAATGGGTCTCCTCAACTATTCACCCCCATGTTCAAACCAAGAACAAGAACGAGTGAGGAATAATGAATGAGTAGCCAAAAAATGAATGAACAAGTGAAGTAAAAAGAAGAATAAGAACCCCCAAACAACCCACAAGAGGTGTGTATATAATCTCATGAAATCAAGAACCACGTGGATTCCCCCCCAAGAAGCTCATGTAACTTCTTTTCTTCATTAAAACCAAAATGGATAATAAAAAATATAATAAAAATACTCATCCCCTTTAGACCCCCTCTCTCATGGAATCATATCCCCCTATCTCTTGGCCTTGTCGGTCTTGCAGCCAACGATGTATTTTATTAATGTATATCAAAGTATTACATTTCCTAGGCACTCCGAACCATTAAACATACCAACTCACCAACCTAATATCATATGCACCAAAAACATTATTAATTGGGGACTCAAAACTATGGTATTACAAGTTTTTGCTAGTTTTCCAGTCCTATGTTAGAGTCTGAAGCACAATAACTAATACTTTTCCAATTGAGCATGCCATCTGCATTTGGGTTGATATAATCATATTCAC
Source organism: Picea engelmannii (assembly GCA_009831015.1). Lineage (NCBI taxonomy): Eukaryota > Viridiplantae > Streptophyta > Pinopsida > Pinales > Pinaceae > Picea > Picea engelmannii. The sequence goes on from ML823045.1 coordinate 44,917, forward strand.
ATGCGGTAGTTATGTATAGTTGATTCATATATTATGTAATAATATTATCCATCGTAGGTTCCACATGCCTTCTTCCTTCTGAGGGATCCAATGATGCAATAACTATGTATTGTCCAGACTCAAATATCATCTTCCTTGTCTTTAAGTTGATAATAGCCTGGTTATCAAAAGCCCAATCTAGACCCTACAATGATGGATATGGAGAAGTATTGTCCACTATTTCAATGACCTCAAAATCATCCATGGTGCGCACACCATCTAGATCTACTGGAATCGCCTTCAACCTTCTTATCAACACCACTTTCTATTGATTTTCCAACTTCAGTTGAATAGGTGAATACCCCAGTTGTGGTTCTCCCATAACTTCCTTGGTTTTCTTTGGCAGAACATTGACTTCAGATCCTAAGTCTAGTATAATATGCCCCATATTGAAATCTCATATGTTGGCATTCAATCTGAATTCCTTCTTGGTTCTTCTCTTCTTACATAATTGATTTACTCTTTTTACCCCTTCTTCCCTAGGATTACAATTTTCTAATAAATTTTGTATCACTTGTAAGGAATTTTTATCACTCAGAAATTTGACACAAGCTCCCAAAAAGTTTCTTAAATTACTTACTTGTTCTGAAGACTACTATTGATTGGTCTAATCGAATGTTGAAGGCATGTCATAAACTCATATCTCATCTACTGGCTTCATTCCTGAAGTGGACATAATGTTTTCCTTCAATATCTCTTGTTTAGCTTCCTTGAATATATCTTTCTCTTTGCACGCATCAAACTTCTGTTTCAGCACTGTATTCTTTTTGACCCAATGGTACTGGTCCTGATCTTTCTTGGATGCATCTTCTCCTGTCTTAGCTCCACCTCTAGTCACTATGTTAATCTTCTTTCTGTCTTCTTCTCTGTTTTCCACCCCGATCCATTGTATTTTTTAATTAGTCTGCTTCCTCTTGTCTTGTATCTTTCTCAAAAGTGTAGGGCAATCCTTTGTTCCATGGTCTGTTGCACGACAATACATACATGTCGCAGGTGGCTATGGGAAGTCTCTTGCATAGTGTTCTATTTTCCTATAGTTATGACACACTACTGGTCGTCGACCTCCTCCAAATCCTCTTCCTCCATGAACTCCTCCTCTGAAGCCTCCTATGTTGCATTGATTATCTCTGTGCGATGTGTTATACTGAGGTCCTTGATTATAATGTGGTTGTGGTTTATTGTATTGTTGTGGTTTTGCACACTGTTGTGCAAGATTATATTGTTGTTTCCCTTGAAATTGTTGCGCATTATGCTTTCGTTGTGTTGAAAACTATTGCATGGGGTTGTATTGTGGATGTTGTGCAGTGTTATACTCCAGCTATTGCGCAATTTGTCCTGTTACATGTTCATATTGTACTCTAGATGCATGTACAATCCTTTCTTTCATCATCTCCAAGGTTCTATAGTCCTTGTATTTGTGTCCTATTGAATTACAATAGTTACAAAATGTTCTCTTCGGTATTGTCTGGTACTTCTGCATTAGGGGGAAATGATAGGGATCATGCCCATGTATTTTGAAAATCTCGCACCATGGTCCTCTTGAAGGTAAAGGATTTGGAATACCCACTCAAATATACTGCGAAAATAATATACACTCATTCTTGTGATGACCTTCTGTCCTACACATTGTACAACAAACATCTTCTCTTTTCTCCTTTCCTTTGTTCTGATTCAACTAGAATGTTAATTTCTTCATATCTTGCTTCATCTCTTCAACAACTAGATCTATATGCTTGTACTAGTTTTCCTCTAGCTGTAAGGTTGCCTGTAAGGCCTCACCCTGACTTTGGAATTTCTTCTTTCTCAAAGGATACTTAAAGTTTCGCAACAAAGAATTAAAAAACAAATTTCTATGTTGTGTATATATAATAGTGTACTTTAACTTACCTTTTAACCTTGTGAACTTCTGGCCCACTACCCAGACTCATTCTCCTAGTTTCTACTTGATCTCTATCATTTCATTCATAAACTAGAGTTTTGAGCTAGGTTTCTGAAATTAATTTATTAATTGCCTCTTCACATCTACTACAGTTGTATGTGTTCCAGTTGGGTTATGGTATATTCTAATGTGTGGTCTCTAAAATTTATTTCCAACTGTGAAACATTTGTGTTCTCATGTGTAATATGCTTTGATTCCCATTTCTTCTCACATATTAACAAATGTTTCTTTGGATCATCTGACCTGTCCCCTCGGAACTCTAGTAACCTAATAGTTGGATCTTGTCTTTCCATTGTGAAATTTGTTGAACTACCACCTCTATGTGGTGTAGATACTTGACTTCTACTTGTTTAACTTGCACTTCTACTACCAGACCGACGTCCTGAAAAAATTCGTCTACCACTAATCACTTTTTGGTTAACTACTTTTTCTTCTTTAGTTGTGTTAGTCGCACATGGGGTTGTGGCTTCCATGCTAATTTAGATATGGAATGGAGAGATTTCTTTTTCATCAGACCCATGACCTCTAGTTTTCCTCTCATATGTGGCATACAATATATCCACAATATGCCCCATGGTGTGAAGATCCTCTACCTCTTCCTCATCATTGTCTAATCCCTCTCGCTCAACTACAACCCTCTTCTTACTATTCATCTTATATTGGTAGGGTTGTCCACTGCGTGTCACACCTACACTCATGATTTCCCTGGTTTGTTCATCATCCATCATGATAGGGTCCATTTCCTCCTTATTCTGGCTACTCTCCAAATCTTCTCCATGTCTCACATCTTCCTTAGTGCTTCCCTAAAATCCCTAATGCAAGCAGAGTGATCTAGCTGTCTGATTCCATAGTCATCACACCTTTATCATGTAATAAGATCTTGATCGATGTGTAAAGAGACCTGATGTTCCTCCCTCTGGGTCCCTTCAAGAAATCCTACTGTGCAAAAGTATATGACTTCATTTTATCTACTACAAACTCAATGATAAACCCTGCAGTAATGTCGTCTAACCAAAAATCCACTGCGTGCATAAATTTTTTATTAACCCTTTCCAAACGCGCGATATTTTTAGTAGTCCACATTATTGTTCTAATATGATTAGTCATATGGGTATATTTAAACCTTAATATCCACTCTTGTAATAACTCTAGAAATAAACAAAAATATGCTTCATGTAAATCAGTAAACACATACCTCTGTAGGTACTGACACGGTGTATACCTGGAACCCTTATTATCTTTCTGCGCAAAATCCAACTTCTTTCTGTCCAACCATCTTTCAATCTCTTGCTTCATAGGATTCCATGGACTGAAAATCCCTTTCTACCACTTCATCTTCTTCACCAAACCCCTTCCTATCTCTCCTTCTGATTTCTAGCCATCAACAAAACCATTTGTTGGACAAATGGGCTGACCTGGGTTCTACCTTAGTTCTCCAACAAAACCCTTATCACCATCGACCCTTCTGGTAAACTAGAAGGCTACACTGTGCAAAGAGTGCACAATGAAATCTCACCCAAGATGGTTTATGGTTGACTGCAGGATGCAGGTGATCCAGGTGGATATCGGTGGCCACCCACCTTTTCCAACTAGCTCAAAACAATTTTCTGGCAATTTTGGTAATTTACTATTTTTAACAGTTTTTAAACTTCCAGGGCCATTTTGAGGCCTAAATGAAGGTTTTTTTGGATTGATATTCTCAGTTATAGACAAAGTCTCTAATTTGTCCTTCTAAATGAATCTTGTCGATGATACCTTTCCAACGAGCTATTGTGCACCCCAAATGAAGATCGCATGCCAAAGTTATGCCCCCAGGAAGTTGATACACCAAACTACCCAAAACGGGGTCCACAAAATTGTTGGCTTTTCATCTTCCAGGGTTAGGGTTTTGGATTTTCCTTATGATAAAAATTCCTTTGGAGCCTCATTGTAAAATCATCTTCTTGCAAATGAGAGTAGCCATCACATCTCTTCTCAGAGATAAGCTACCACCATTCTAGCGAGTCTTTCACTCTGTATTTTTACAGTCTTTGTACATTTTCGCTCATTAATATAAAATTTTGTATTATTGTATATCTATTTTTATGGTTTCATCTCTGATACATTTATGTTGTATTATTATATATCCAAGATATCTCTGTACATTTCCTTATTATATCTTTTATCTCATTTCGTGTTGAAAATAATTTGGATCAACAGGTGTCTGCAGTCATGGAAGGGATTGGGGTTGTTCTTCTTACTCTTATTTCCACTTAACCATGCATTCTTTTACAATATTCATTAGGTCCATTCATTCATTCATTGATTTAGTCATAGGATTCATTTTTCATATCTATTCTAGTGCGCATTGTAAGTAAAACCATTCATTTATCTATCTAACCATTCAATCATAACTGTAGAAATAGTAAAACATTCATACATATTGCAACGCAGAGTTTTACTATGGTTCACCCCCCCTAAGGATACATCCACAAAGATATTATTTTATTTCTTCTTCATCATCAAAATGTGTTGTGCGCATTACATCATAATATGCTAGAGAGTAGTGAGGCAGACCATAATTGCACCAAGCTCCACATATTTTGATCTATCCCTCAGTTACATCAACTCCATCCGAGCTCCACAAATCTCACCAAAACACAAACTCAAAACTCAACAAGGAATATTAAATATACTAAATATATGACAATGCTCTCACTCCATATCTAGATACCTCAACATGCTCTCCATATCTTCTATTTATACTACAAAATTGGGTTAAAAACCCTTCAATTACATTCCAAAATCCTAACCCTAACATGGCTAAGTTTGTCCACGTCTACACTGGATTTTTGCAAATCCTGGCTCGCGTACTTCTTTTTCTCAAAATATGGCACACTCTCCTTCTTGGTCCAATCTACCTCATTTGTTGCGTTGTTCTCGAGCATTATTCTCTGTCCAAAAATTTTCCAATAGTGAAAAAAATACCTTCATGCTCCTTAAATCCCTTCCCCACATCATATATTTGTGGGAGAGTTACTATGAGAAACATGTCGAAGATGATTCCACAATATTTGGGCCAAGACCCACTTGGGTGGCTTTTATTGATTCCATTGAGGAGAAATACTACCTTGTTGGAAACTATTATGACTAGTACATGAGATGGACAAATCTATGTCAGGAGAGATACCAAATGGTATCAGAGTACACCAAGATCTTCCAAACCCTGGACACAAAGTTGGGTATTAAATACTTCGAGTGAAACCTAGTCCTGAAGTATCACGGTGGACTACATAAGTACATCCAAAAATATATGGAGTTCCTCAACATATCCTCACTAGGAGCCACCTATCGATATGCTATCAATATTGAGAAGATGTTCAAGAAAAATAATAAGTGGTATTTTAGTTCTACAAACCCATCGTAGCATAATCACGGTAAAGGTGGCCCTAACTTCTAGAGAAAATGACTGAGCAAGGATGGCCAACCCCAGGAAAATAAGTCCAAGCCACAAACAAAGAAGGGTAATGGGAATTCGAATAAGGACACTGGAAAGTGGTGCGAGTTCCACAATATCCCTTGGCACAACACTGATGAATGTCTCTCCAAATAATAATTTTTAGCTGAGATGAAATCCTTAGAGTCAGATGTTGACTTTGAATCTGATTTAAAATCGAATAAGAGAAAATGGATCATCGATGTAGAACCTAGTGTACTCACCATTGCTACCAAAAAATTCTAGCTAGAGGAACCAAAGGATCCTAAATAAGGGGATCACCTCTTACACTCATAGATGTGGGTGAAGGGGACCCCCCTCCATTTCATTGTTGAAGGTAATATCCAAAAGAACCTAATATCAACAAAGATCATAAAGAAGTTGAAACTAACAACAATGCCACATCCTCAACCATACATTATTAGTTGGCTCAACCAAGGATGAGACATCTGCATTAGACAATAATGCCACCTACACTATGACATCAAACTCTTCAAAGATGAGGTATTGTGTGATGTTTCCCCCCATGAAGTTTTTGATGTTCTTTTAGGACAACCATATATGTGGAAATGTCATGTTGTTTATGAATCTAGGCCATGTAGTGTCATTATTACTTTGGGAGGTCAACTCTAAAGGGTACCGGAGGTAGTCCCAACTACCATGACCTATTTGATCTCTGTGAATATGTGAAAGAAGGTGGTCTCTTAGATCAGGATATTTGTCCTCTTTATGGCCCGATATGAAGGTGAACGAAATTTCACTACAACCACCAAAACATTTTCACAAGGTCTTTCTACATAGTAGAAACAGGTGGACAAGATCGTAGAAGAATACAAATACATTTTTGCCTCGCCTACTGGAGTGTCTTTACACTGTCAGGAAAAACACTCAATTTATTTGACACCTAGTTCTCCTTTTCTTAAAAACTCTGTATACAGTCGTTCTGTTATGGAGAATGAAGAAATCAAATGCTATATCCAAGATCTAATTCTGAAGGCCCACATCACACCAAGATCCTCACCTTATAGGATCCCAATTGTTTTGGTATAGAAGAAGGATGGGACATGGGAATTTTGTATTTATTACAAATCCCTAAACAAGTTCATTGTCAAGAACAGATACCCAATCCCCTAGATCAATGATCTTCTTGATCAACTCAAGGGTGACAATTTTTTTAGTAATATTGATCTAAATTCAAACTACCAATAGGTGTCAATTGAGAAAATGGATGTATGGAAGACAACCTTCAAGTCTAAAGAAGGTCTCTTAGAGTGTTTTTTCATTCCTTTCGGCTTGACTAATACCTAGATGACATTCATGCAGATGATGGGTGATATATTGTGGCCATTAAAAAACTCCTTTGTGGTCGTATATCCGGATGACATCCTCATCTTTAGAAAAAACTGGGATGAACATTTGAAGAACATTCAATAGGTCATGGGCACCCTATAACAACACAATTTATATGCCAATTCATAGAAGTGTTCCTTCATAATGTAGAGGATCAAATATTTGGGATACATTGTGGATTAGCAAGGTGTGCATATGAATCCAACTAAAATCCAATTCGTCTGTGATTGGTCGGACCCGAAGACATTGATCGAGATCTGCAACTTCTTGGGTCTAGCCAAATTATACTATAGGTTTGTTTTTGGGTTCTCTCATATCTCTTGGGCCCTAAGACAGGTGACCAAGGGTGGAGTGAAGGCCAATTTTTTTAATTGGGTGGCATCACAACATAAATCATTCGAGGATTTGAAATTATTCCTCTACTCGGCATTAGTTCTTATTATTCTAGACATGAAACAACCATTTTATATTGAGACAAATGCTTTAGATTATGTTATCATTGCAGTCCTCACTCAACATGGGTAACCGATGGACTATCATAGTGAAACACTATATGATGTTGTTTGGAGATACCCCACCTATGAAAAAGAGATGTACTACATTTTGCAGTCATATTGACAATGGAAGCATTACATTATGGGGAAGGAAATGATCATCCACACTGATCAAAATCCTCTGCAATTCTTAAGGAAATTTTATGAATGACCTCCATCAGAAGTGGTCCATGTACCTGCAAAAATTCCACTTGAACATTAATTACAATAAGGGTAGAACAAAAAATGTCGTAGAATGCCTCAGGCGAACCTTGGTTTTGGCACTAACCACAATTCTTAACTCTTGTGGGCATGATACCTTCAGGTGGCCACAATTATACCATAGTGACTATGGATTTGCTACTACCTATTAGACATTGAGAACCGAAAAACTAGTTCTAGTCTTTCATCTCCAAGATGGACTGTTATGCCATCCGATCCATCTTTTTGTTTCTTCAAGAAAGCATGCAAAGTTGATTTGGGAAGTTTGTTACAATCATGCGGCATGACACTTTGGTGTGGAAAAAATAGTGGTAGTATTGAAAAAGAAATTTTATTGGTCAAAGCTTCAATAATATGTATGCAAGTACATCAGATCCTGCACTTCCTATAATATTTCCAAACCCACCATCAAGAAACATGGGCTATACACCCCTCTTCCTACTTATAATAGGCCTTGGGAGTCCATATTCATGGATTAAATGTCTGGTCTACCTTCAACCAAGCCTGGGAATGACTGTGTCTTCCTAGTTGTTGATCGATTCTCTAAGATGAAAATTTTGGCACCCTACAAGAAGCGTATCAAAACTGAGGCCACTACTAAGCTCTTCTTTGAATGTGTTTGTTTTCATTTTTGGATCCCACAAACCATTATTTTAGATCAAGATAGTAGGTTCCTAAGTACATTTTGGTCTGGCCTATGGTGGATGATGGACACCAAGATGACCAAATCGACTTCCTTCCACCAACATATTGATGAACAAATAGAGGTAGTCAACATGATGATTGTTCATATCCTAAGGATGTACAATTCCAAACATCAATGCACATAGGATGAAATCCTTCCTTATGTTCAACATAGATACAACAGATCCTTCCACAACTCTATTTTCCACAACCCTTTTTAGGGGTGCTTGGGGTTCCAACCATTAGCCCACATTGACATATTTATTCCCATTACAGATGCAAAGGAAGAGTCCTCCCATGCTCAAATCGAGGATGATCAAGAAACCAATTTTTTTGAAGAAATATAGGAGATCCAACAACAAGTTCATGATATTTTACAGAAATCCAACACCAAGTACAATAAGCGCCAAGATCAACATCGGGTACCACACAAGTTTCAGGTGGGAGATAAGGTATGGTTGCATCTGTAGAAAGAGTACCTCACAAGACCCCATCGGAAGCTTTGCCCACTCTGATACATACCTTACACCATCACCAAGGTTGTGGGTGAGAATTATTTTGAATTAATTATTCCCCCTTTTCTTGGCTTGCACCACGTATTTAATGTTGAACTTATTCGACCATATTTTCCACCTCTCTTGGACACTTCGGATGTGGCTAAGCACTTGGCCACTCCAAAACTAAATCATGAATACATTGAATAGAAGACAATATTCAGAATCATGGACACTAAAATGAAAGGCACCCACCAGCAGAAATTCCAATTCTATCGGGTCGTCAAAGTAGGGAAACTTCTTCACCAAGGAAAGTGGCTCACGAGGAGTAAGATTCAATATAATTTTCCCCATCTATTGGGGGAACTTGATGTAATGGGGACCATTGATTCCCAAGGGTGGAGGAATGATCCATGTGTATAGTAGTGACCACCCACTTGTTCCACTAATTCAGAATGGTTCCACATCTTGGAAGTTTTTCTACAGATTGTCGGGTCCCAAACTTTTGGGGCTATTTTGAGGCCCTAAATGACATTTTTTTGGTGTGGCATCACCTAGCATGTAGCCAAAGGAAAATGCTAGGAAAAATGGAATGTGTACTTCTCAACTAGAGATTTATGGAATACCAAGAATACGAAATGAAGATCATATGCAAAAGTTTCACCCCCAAGAAGTTGACGTATCAACTAACCACATGAAGGCCCACAAACCTTTTGGTGTTTCATATTCTACGGTTATGTTTTTTTATGTTTAGGGTTTTATCATTGATGATTTGTGTTAAAAGGAATTTATAGCCTCTTTGTAATCATCCTCTTGTGAATGAGCGTAGGCAACACATCTATCTCTTCAAGGATAAGCTACCACCATTCTAGTTAGCTTATGTGCTTTGCATTTTGCAATCTTTTGTATTCCAAATAGTCATTAAGAGAATACGAGTTTAATTGTATTAATGTGTTTCTTGAAATATATTTGTGTGCTTCCTTTTTATATATCTTCCTTCATGTCATTCTTAATATAATCTGGACCAATTTCATTCCATTAATATGTATTACATGCTATTTTATAAATCTACATGATCTTTAAGAAAGTTATTTAGTAAAGATATTAACAAAACTATTTTAGACATGTAAGAAGAAGTTATATTGACAAAATATATCTATGATAAGATAACAATCAGTATCTTTCTAGAGATCACCATTTCTCGCTCAACTAAGAGAACGAAGGTTTTGTATATAATTTATTTCTAACCATAAAAATATCTTCCTCACTTCCACTCTATGTTGAGATCCTTCTCTCCAAAGAAAACTTCCGTCATGCACTTAGATAACCAAAGGAGGAGACATAAGGTCAAAATACTAAATATAATAGTTAATCCAAAAATATTCTACAATACTAACCATCCTCCTCAATGTAGCCATCTATATAACTAACCAAATCAATCTGTGAAGGTACTCATATCTTGATCTAAACTCATCCTTATGAGTCAATATGAGTTCCAAGTTGTCCATATAAATTCTAAGAGACCATAGAACCATTAAGAATACATAGACTACAATCCTTTTTAGAAGTAAGTAGTACAAGACAAAAATTACAATAGAGGCCACAACACCATCTCTACTTTAGGTAGAAGAATCCTAATTAAAATACCAAATAAGTTGATACTAGTTGACCCAAATTTTGGCCAATGAGATCATAGATCACAAAGTCTTGTGATTTTATTATTTTAATCCATACATGAGTGACCCATGTCTTCTTTTTTTTTGTAAGTAAGAAGTATTATATATGAAAGGCCTTCCAAAACCAAAGTAGAGTTTCAAAATACAGAAATAGCCATACTGTAATTACTGGACTGCCCCAACAGAGGGGAAACTAGTCCAGCCAATAGGGGAGTCAAGCATAAGTGGTGTAATAATCTAAGAAAATTAGTCTCAGACTGACTGGTCACCAGCTAAAAAGAAAAGAAGCTAACAAGACCTAAAGTACCACTATGGACCTAGATATTTGGCGAATAACCTGGCCAGGTGGCGTGGAAGTCCTCGGTCCAAGGTTCCTCCTCGACATACGTCACTTGGTCTGCCCATTGCACTCCGGCTTCCACACTGCTCGTGGTTCTATCGACACCTATCGAAGTATCCTACAGAGGTCGTCGTGTTGTGTCCACCTCCACGGCCATATCCTCGTGCTTGGCCTACTCTAGCCCATTCCCTGCGGATCATTGCACCTCGGCATTTCCTCCACTGGTAGCTATGCAGGGTTCCTCTACTGAAGCTTCTCCTGTCGGGTCTGAGGGGAAAGCCTCTTGAAGGGAGGAAAGAAGTTGAAGAAGGACCGGTACCTTTCCGTCCATGGCCTGCAGGCAGAATTGAAGGTCCTCCACCCCCTAACAGAGTTCAAAGACCAAACTGTAGAGGATGGCCAGGCTTTCTTTTAGCTGCGTGCCGAAGAAGGAGTCAGTGGACTGGTTCTCGAAGTTCTAAGGCTTGCAAGGAGGAGGAGGCTCGCCTCCGGTTTTCCTTAAAGAATCAAGAACTGGTATAGGGGTCGGCTCAACCGTTGGAGGGGTAAGAAGGGGACACGAGGAGGAGCACGACAACCTGGGAATGATTGCTAGACAATTAAACTACGAAACAGGCAGAGTGGTAGAGGGAGGAATAAAAGGCTCGGGATGGAGGGATGGGGAGGAGAAAATGGAGGCTGAGTCAGGGGGTGAGACAGAATGTCGGGGAGGTTTCCATGGAGAGCCTCTCTGCAGCCTCCCCCTTGGGCATGACATGAGGTGCTTCTCGTGATTGTCAAAAGTGACCAGGTGCACCAGGCAGAGGTAGAGTGCCTGGAGACGAGTAGGGGCTGCAGAAAGCATGAAGGTTCGAGAAAGATCAGGCCATGGCAACAGAGGGGGGAGCCATTCAGAGCGCGAGCAGAGACGAGGGGCACACACCAGCAACCAAGCCATGAAATGAAGTGCATAAGGAGAGGGAAGCTGCATAAATGAGCTGCTACGAAGTCGTAGGAGAAATTTAATGCAGGAGTGGGGTGGCGGGCGGTGGCACGAGCCCGTCACATGGCTCCATGCCTCGGTGGCCGATCCCTGCCTCCGCTATACGCCAAGTGTTCCGCACTAGCACCCCATCCGGGGGGAGTGACCCATGTCTTTAATGACTTGATCTTTCTTCCTTTTCCCTGATAAAAAATTACAAGTACCTTGACACTTAGAAAGGGGTCCCATCCCTAAAGTGGCACTTGGAAATTATAAGGAAGATCATTGATGTGAATATATGGGGAAGGTTGTGGTAGTTGAGTAGCATATGAATGGTTATCATATCATTTCATGTTTATGGCTACACATTTATTGCATGGGTAGATACATGGTTACATGGTTTTATGCATTCTCGCAGGTTTACAACTTGATGCTATTTTTTATGTGAGTTCATGTTGATGTTGTTAGTTTTGCGTACAATTTTGGTTCTAATAGTTATTAGTGTATTTTTTAAGGGCTCTATGATGACGTTTCCATGTTGATTTGGTTTGGGTAAATAAAAAGGATCCATAARGCCCCTAGTTGGATGAGCATGATTTTAGTATGGCTACCTTATATCTATCCAGGTCATCCTCTGTGATYTATGTCATAAACACGCTAASTAACAACCACAACTTGGTGATATGCATCACATGGTAATATAAGGTGGTGAGGATACCTTCTATATTTAATGTCTTGCATCTTTTTATCGATATATAGTATGATTTGGATTTTTTCTATATGGTTTGGCCTAGGTGGSGACTTTGCATGTGGTATAATTCTTGAATCCCCTGCACATTCAACACTATGGAACTTGGCATTTAAATTGTATGTATGTCATCATTTTRTGTACCTTTCTATGGTATCTACCCATTATTTTGGGCAATTGTTTGATTAATAAATATGTTTCTCATATCAACCCCAATATTTCATGTGCTTAGGTGGAATTTATACTCCTTGGTTTATGATTATTGATATTCATCCAACAATGGTTATCCTTTCCCCACATTCCAAATATTTTTCTTACCCTCCATGCAATTTCCCTCACTTGTAATTTTTATCTTCACATTTGATGGTATTGAGATTTGGTTTTTATAGTTATGATCCCACCTTCTACACCCTATTTCATTCATTTTTCTCTGTATAATACATTTCCCTAGATCCATTGAGTAACAACATGACTAGAATTCAACTTTTGAGCATGATTGTGAAGTGATTTTTAGTGGTTGTGGATAATTATTTACTTCACGTGCTTTATTTTATGGACCTAACCCCCCAAACCCTCATGTAGGTAGAAAAATATATTTTCCATGTAATAAATTTCGATATTAATAAGGCCTTGAAATAAGGAAGAATAAGTCAAATGTAATAAGACCTAATAGAAGCTTCCGCTTCTAGAAGGATATTCCTCTAGATTGTTCTTTTGGGTAGATAGATTTAGTATACATAGGAGTCGAGGGTATGAGAAGATTTGTCTTGAGAATTATTATAATAGAGCACTACTCTGCTAGAGGTTTCCACCTCGAAGAGGAAAGTGAACATTGTTTCCTATCCATAAAGGCATTATTTTGGTGTTGTGGTTTCATATATTGTGTTGTTCTATTGTTATTCTCTACAATATTTTTGTTTTCGGATATTATAATAGATTTGGTACCTTACCAGTGGTATCATAGCACTTTCCTTGGTGAAACATTGTGGGTTATTTTTTTCAGGGTAGAGACATATTCCAGCGTCTTAAATCTACAAAGATCTATCGTTCAACGCATAAATCCACAGTCATGGAAGCATACACACATGAACTACAAGAGGTACTTAAGCGCACATTGTTGGTCACCCTTGTAACCCTTATTGGTACCCCTTCGAGTGGTAGAACATCAAAAAACACCTATATACAGATCGACCTAGATATCTTGAATCCTTTCGTAGATAAACCGACCAACTTGTTGACTGTTATAGTGCCACTAGGAACAACACTCGAGAAGATACTCTCTAATACTTGGGTAATTGAGTAGTATGATTAAGTGTACGATCTACCCTCCTTAGTTGGTTCCTTGAGATATTGGTATGATTACTATTGTTCAACCCCGGACGTATATAAGAGATCTATAGCATAGGAAAACCCTTGTCAGTAGAAACCCTAAAAAATACCCTAACCCCTGGCACATAAAAAACACAGAAAGGGAATAAAAAATATTTCGCTTGTTCAAAATTTGGGCATTTTGACACTGCAATATTCTTCATACTACAATAAGTGGTCCCACCGACACTCTTATTTGGGACCTATCCCATTGGATTTCTCTCTTCCCCTGATTACCATGGTACCTATCATTTTTAATACAATATTTTTATTGGACCCGACCCCTTTCCCGACACCCTTATTTGGACCTTATCCCATTGGATTCCCCTTTTCTCCCTGATTGGCATGGTACCTATCACTTGTCACCATTCTTCTCAGTGGTCCCACCCACCCTTTCTAAAACCCCTATTCATCACCTATCCCTTTTTACTGACCATTTTTTACCTCTACCCAAATGGCCACCACCCGCACCCAAGAGCTTAATACATTGATTACTGACAACATCCAAAACATGGAGGACATTAATAATATCAATGCCAACATTAGAAAGATCAATTCCTCTATTCAAACCCTCTAGGAATAATGTGCCAACACCAAAGACATCAAAGACGCACTTGACCAATTGATGTTTCATTCCCTAAACCCTTCCTATTATAAACAACCAGCCTATTAGGAAGACCATGACTCTTCCCATTACCAAGGTCCTCATTCCACCCAACTTCCTCGAGACCTATGCCTTCCTAGAATTGAGGTGAAAATATTTGATGGCTCGGATCCCACAGGCTGGGTCACTCAAATGGAACAATATTTCTTTTTGCATGCCATTATTTATTATTTATCTAAGCTTTGTTATGGTATCCTACATCTGGATCTGGAACATTGGAAATAGTGGAAATGGCATAGAAAGGCACGCCAAGGGTATGCTTCTTGGAAACAATTTGTTGCAGGGATTTATGATTTCTTTGACTCTAACACCCACCATTTAGGCCATTTGACCAAGTTCAAGCATTCTAGGATAGTGGAAGAATTTATCGTAGAATTTGAGCACTTGGATTTCAGAACGGAGAGCATGTTAAATGCCTTCTTCAGGGAATTATTTATCAATGGCCTAAAAGATGAAATATGTGTCCATGTTCTCATGGAACACCCCTAGACTTGGTTGGAAGTTATTCAATGAGCCAAGGAAGCACAACAGATTGTCTCCTCCCAGATATGAAAACCATCCTTTATCCCTCGCCCTAAACCCACCAATCCTACCCCTCTTACAACTCCCCTCAAGATCCAAAAGTTAACCTGGGCCGAAATGGTTGAACGCCAACTCAAGGGTCCTTTTTATAATTTTGATGACAAATATTTTCTAGGGAAAAAGTGTAAGGAACATAAGATTTTTATGGCCATGAATGAGGATGTTTCTGAAGAAGGGGCAATTGTTTCACCTGTGGATGAGATACCATCGCCATCTAATCTTACCCCACCCTTTAATCCACTATAACTTGAACCGATGATTTCACTTAATGCCCTCACTGGCTTCTCTGCTCCCCATACCCTCAATTTAATCGATTACATTAAGAATAAAAAATTCATCATCCTTGTTGATAGTGGTAGCACCCATAATTTTATTCATTGTTACATTTCCCAAGAAGTCAATTATTACATCCATTCCCTCAATAATTTTCAAATCATTATTTCCAATGGAGGTTACATGAAATGTGGGGGACATTGTGAAAATGTGCGGCTCCAAATTGGCCAATATCATCTGAAATACCATATGTTTTCTATAGACATGGGTGGTTGTTACATTGTTCTCATTGTCGAATGGTTACACACTATCAGTCCCATTCTCATGGATTTTAAGGAATCAACCATGCAATTCCAACAGGAGGGACAACAGTATAAGTTCCAAGGCATCACAGTAGGCTCCCTTGAGATAATTAGTTCCGATAGAATGGAAAACCTCCTAAAAAAGGGTCATTCTAGCATTGTTTCCCAACTCCACTACATCCAAGCCATTGAGACACCCTATGTGCATCCCAACCTCAAATCTATCCTCTCTCGACACCAATTTGGTTTTACCACTCCCAAGGAGATTCCCCCTTCCTGTGGCATCCATGATCATTCCATTCCTCTCATACTGAAAAATCTTCCTCCCAATGTTCACCCTTATCATCATCCCTTTTCCCAGAAGAATGAAATTGATAAAACATTTCATGAATTTATAGAAGCATGTGTTATCCATCCTAGTACTAGCCCTTATTCTTCCCCTGTGGTCATGGTACTCAAGAAAGAAGTTACTTGGTGAATGCATCATGATTTAGGGCCCTCAACAAACTCACAATCAAATAAAATTCCCCATTGTTGTCATTTATGACCTCTTGGATGAATTGAGTGGTGCTCAATAATTCACCAAACTTAATCTACATTCTGGATACCACCAAATCCGTATGAAATAAGAAGACATTCCCAAAAATGCATTTCAAACTCATTAGGGTCACTACGAGTTTTTGGTAATTCCCTATGGTCTGTGTAATACTCCATACACTTTCCAATGTCTTATGAATCATGTCTTCCATCCTTTTCTCCATAATTTCTTCTTATTTTTATTTTATGATATTGTCATCTATATTAAAACTTGGACATCCCATCTCGCCCATGTGGATCAAGTTCCCAATCTACTCTCTAAGCACCAAATTTTCCTCAAATAATATAATTGCTCCTTTGGAGCCTCAAAAGTGGAGCACCTAGGTAATATTCTCGGCAAGGATGGTGTATGGGTGGATCCTAAGAAAATTAAATCTATGGAGGATTGGCTTCAGCCTAAAACTCTTAATATTTTGCGTGGTTTTCTAGGTTTAATGGGCTATTATTGGAAGTTTGTTCAGAATTATGGAAAAATTGTAGCTCCTCTCACTACTCTCCATAAAAGGAATGCTTTCACTTCGACTCTTGCAGTTGATCACTACTTCCAACCATTGAAAGATGTTATGTGCTTGACCCCTGTCCTAGCACTTCCAGACTTCACAAAGACTTTTGTACTAGAATGTGATGCTTCTGGGAAAGGAATTGGGGTCGTCCTCATGCAAGTTGGAAAGACTTTGGAATTCACTAGAAAACAAATTTTACAGAGACATTTGGGCCAATACATTTATGAAAATGAAATGTTAGTTATCCTACATGTTGTGGATATCTGAATTCCTTATCTATTGGGACAACGATTCCAAATTAAAACTGATCATCAGAGTCTCAAGTATTTTCTGGAACAATGAATTTCATCCTCGGAGCAACAAAAATGGGGGACCAAGGTATTTGGCTATTATTATGAAGTGATTTACAATAAGGGAAAGGAAAATTTAGTTGTTGATGCTCTTTCCAAGAAGTATGAAAAAGAAGGGTCCCTTTTATCCCTCTCCTTAATTGTACCAAATTGGCTCCAAGTTGTTCATGAGGAATGGTTGCAAGACCCCAAAATTGCTAGCATAATCCACCAATTGCAACACAATTCTCCATCTTCTCCAGGGAAATCTTGGCACAATGAAGAGCTTTGCTACAAAGACCATTTTTATTTAAGAAAACAGTCACAACTTAAATCCACGGTGCTTTATGAGCTTCATGATTCACCCACAACTGGGAATTCAGGGTTTACCAAAACCTATGAATGGGTCAAACATTATTTTTTTCTGGGATGGTATGAAACAAGACATCCGCACCTTTGTGGTTGAATGTGAGGTATTTCAATGCAAAAAGGGAGAAACAATCAAAGCTCTAGGCACACTCTAACTGCTTTCGATCCCTCCTACTATTTGGAGAGATGTTTGTATGGATTTCATTGTTATCTTACCTAAATTTGGAAATAAGTCAGTCATCATGGTGGTCGTCGATCATCTTTCCAAATATGCTCATTTTTGTGCTCTTCAACTTCCATTCACTGCATCCATAGTGGCTCAAATATTCATGGATAATATCTTCAATCTCCATGGCAAGACTCATTTTATTGTTTCTAACAGACATCCCACTTTCACTAGAAATTTTTGTCAATAATTGTTCAAGCTACATGTCACCCAATTGCATCTCAACACAACCTATCATCCATAGACGGATGGCCAAACTGAAGTTGTGAACAAGTGGTTGGAAACATATTCAAGGTGTTTTTCATCTGAAAGGAAAAATTAGTTGGCTCAGTGGTTACCCCTAGTTGAATGGTAGTACAAAAAATCTTACCATAGGGCTACTCACATGACTCCTTTTGAAGCAGAAAACCATTTTTGGTTCTCTCATACATGCCAGGTGTTTCGAAGGTTTAGGAGGTTGAAAAAAATATTATAGTCTGAGAGGCTATTCTTTATTCCCTAAAAACAAATTTGGTCATGGCTTAAAATCACATGAAGAAAAAAGAAGATCAAGGTTGTTCCGAACGTCAATTTTTTGAAGGGGACCAAGTTTTTATTCGACTACAACCTTATAAGAAGAATTCACTCAAATTTGAACACTGTCATAAACTTTCTCCCAAATTTTATGGTCCTTATACAATGCTCAAGTAAGTGGGATTTGTGTCCTATTAGTTAGCTCTACCCAGTCATTCTAAGATCCATCTTATTTTACATGTCTCCTTCTTAAAGAAGGTGATTGGAACTAAGTGTCAAACTCAAACTAGTCTCCCTGAGTTGGATGAAGAAGGTTCCATTTGGTTGCATCCACAAGTAGTCTTAGACCAATGTGAGCATCTTTTTCTTCAGCGCACCATCAAGGAAGCGTTAGTCTAGTGGAAGGATACAACTACAGAAGATGCCACCTGGGAGTCGTCTACCATTCTACAACAATTTCCTCATCTCAAGCCTTGAGGACAAGGTTGTTCTTAAAGGGGGAGGGCATGTTAGGGACCTAACCTCCCTAACCCCTCACGTAGGTAGAATAATATATTTTCCATGTAATAAAGGTTGATACTACTAAGGCCTAGTAATAAGGAAGAATAAGAAGACCTAATGGAGTACAATTTGATTGCTTTTGCTTCTAGAAGGATATTCCTCTATATTGTTCTTTTGGGTATATAGATTTAATATAAATAGGAGTCGAGGGTATGAGAAGCTTTCTCTTGATAATTATTGTAATAGATAACTTCTCTACTAGAGGTTTCCCCATCGAAGAGGCAAGTGAACATTGTTTCCTATCAATAAAGGTATTATTTTGGTGTTGTGGTTTCATATATTGTGTTGTTCTGTTGTTATTCTCTCCAATATTTATATTTTCATCTATTATAATAGATATGGTACCTTACATTTTGTGCAGAGCATTTAAAGGTAACTTTTCAAATTGGTTTTTGTTCAAATTATTTTTTCCTATTTGGTATGGCTTCAACCTAGAATATTTATTTAATTAGTTCAAGACTAGTTTTCTATTTTGTATACAACCTTCTTGTCTTGTAAATGATACCCGGGTCATGTTTCATTATCTATTGTTTTGATTTGTTCTAACCTTGTTGTGAATATTCCTTTGAGCACATGATTTATATTTCAAGATATAAGATGCACCTCCTAAAATAAAATAGGTCCTCCCAACACCTCCTTCAATTGAGTAGAGATCTATTGACTCTATTGTTTTGTCTCTCAAGACAATTGGTCCTATTGTCATCCCCATGCTTAGTTTTGATCCTATTATATGCCTATATTAAAAATGTTTCCATAGGGATCTAAGCATGACCCATACCTATGTGCTAGTTTATTAGGTTCTATCTTATGGAGTACTTGTTGCATGTCAACCCCCTCTATCAAAATAGTCATGGCTATGTTTTGATGTTAGTTATCTAATCCTCATCAATACATATACAAATTAGCCTCATCACTATGTACTTGTTTACCATGTCATTTTGGTAATTCTCTTCATAGATCTATCCCTACACTTCATTTTCATCTAATTTTGGTAGTATTCAACTTAATTCCAAACCACCCTCCTACTACATGGTTCAATTTGCATGTTGTTATGTTACTGGTCATTTGACCCCCTACCATAAAATATTTGTATAAGTTACCTCATGCTTGCTCTTGGTCGTTGAAATCATATTGGTCCAACCCTTATATCTTCATATTACATGAATATTATTTTACTCACCCCCTCCTTTGATTCAAAAACTAAGCATGATGCCTCCTCACTTGTTTTTGTAGGTTTGGCTATTTCATAGCCAATGTAGCATTGATCTTGATGTTCTTGTATTTGGTATATATTGTAGCTCAAGTTTCATGAACCATTCATAATAGTAATATTATGTGTCTGATTGAAAGTTTTATTTGCATTCATATTGATCCTGGATGAGTCTTTGGAGCCATGGTTCATGAAGCCCCTAGAGAGGATAAGCCCATAGGATTGAGGTGTTATAAATGCAGAAATAAAACACATAAGATACACAATACAATAGAGACACAGATATACATGGTTCCCCTAGTGTGGGCTACATCCACCAAAGAAATTGTCAGGTCCTTCCATTTATTATTATCCAAAAAATGAAGGGATACAACATACAACACACCCGTTGTAACTTCCTCTTCTTTCTCTCACAATCTCCTCTCTCAGAATACAATATTCACAATGATACATAACTGCAATACATTCCCTCATAAAAGAGGATTGCCTTATAGGGAAAAAACACCCTAACATAACTTCTATCATCATATCTATGACCTTATAATGAACGGTCCAGATTTACTATGAAATTACAATATACATTTACATGGAATTTTTCTTGCGGGGGATTTTCCCCTGAACCCCTGTCGGGGACCCTCTTACCCCTATACCCCACAGGGGGGGGCAAGCCCCCCTACACTCCCCCGTGTGGAGGATTTTACATTCTTCTGGGGTGTAAAGTTTTCATGGGGTATAAACATGGATGAAAACAAAGACCTCTGAATCAAGAAGATAATTAGGCTCCACAACCAACATGGGTATGTTTGGAGGGATATTTGAAGGAATATGATACAATTTATAGTACACTTTGATGTATATTCTAATGAGTTTTCATAATTGGTGTAGATGAAACATTTGTATTTAGGATATCCTAGTGTACAACCACCCTTATTACCTTTCCCTCATAATTTATGGCCACATCCAAGCATTTCTAAAATGAATCTAGTTTCCCTACCTACATAATGTGGATGAATTCCTGCTCTATACCCCTCTTTTGTGTTACCATGGGATGGGATATCCCTAACCTTGAACTAGATGTTCCTAATGTTTTTGGGGGTATCTCTTCCAACTCAAATTCCCCAATCCATATCCATGATAATAAATATGATAAAACACATGTCTATGAGCCTATGGTTATAGGAAAAGGAAAACAAATATGGATAAAATAACAACACCAATGCGTCTTTAGGGTCCTCCCCAAGATCCCATTGTATCTCATACTATTGCACACTCCATTGATATTCCTGCTACTACTGAGTTTGCTACTAACCCTCTGTGTCATGGGTAGGCTTCATGTTCTACTCATGTGTTCAGATATGGCATGAGGATGGTGATTTCATTTACCCTTTTGTATCCTACTGCATGTCCATCCTACTCTTCCCATTTTGGACTGATTGCAGCACAACCACCTTAGTTACTTATTTAATTATGTATTTTATTTGAGGATAGTTCATGGATTGATAGGGTAGAACATTTACTAATTTTTGACATATTGGATATGTTTTTTGGACATATGGATATATATTAACATTTGTCTTATGGTTATGTATGTATGTATGATGATGATGGGTCGTATCATGTTTATTTTAATGTGATTCATACTTTCACTTATTTGATTGCCAATCATTATTTTATTACATGGAGGAGACATAAGTATGGATAGGGAGGTATAAGGTGTTCATATGATCTATGGAATGCACAATAAATGTAGTATCAAGATTCGCTTACTTGATTATGTGATGGGACCTTAATGCAAGAGCATCCTTGACACAAAATGTGTCCTAGACATTTCATCCACTTTCAATTGTTTAGATGTTGCTTGCATAATAGTTTTGTATATTTTATGTTTCTACATAACCTACTACAACAATTACTACAGAAGAAGAGATAACCTCTTACAATTCTAGATATGAAACAAAATTCTAAGGACGTTATTATGGAAGAATTACTTGACCCGTGGGATAGATAAAAACAGTAATCTAGTCTAAATTGGTTATGTAGAAATGACGATATTCTAATCCAAATTTGGAATCATCCTTCCCATCATACCTTTAGTGGCATGATATTCATATCAAGAACTCCTTTCACTTTAGTATTAGGTGAAGACAAAAATGATCTCTAGTAAAACAATGTATAATTTATCCGACAAACTAAATAATGCGGTTGAGAGTTAGTAGTAAAACTTTGTTCTAAAATAAATAATGTCATTCAAAATATGGGGTCATTAATGCAACTAGATTAGTGGTGAAATACATAATTACAATGAATGCAAAATGATCTAAATACCTTGAAGAACGAGTGATTCAAGGTATGGGAGCTTGTGGCCATTTTCCATTGAATAATAAAGTGCATATGTTTTAGTATTAATTAGTGTTTAATGTTTTGTGGAATATGTTTTAATTTCTTTGTAGGTTGAGTTCTGTTATGTAACTCTAATAGTATCTTGTGTGCTACATCAAGTGGTATCATAGAAATATGAGCCTACGATCAAAAGGACCAAAGAGATATTGGTCTCAAGTTGAGTAATATATGAATGTTGGTAAGGTGGAGAGATATCAAGAAGATATCCCATAATAGAATCATAGGTATGGAAAATCCATAGAATACTATAATCTATAAAATATGTGAAAAACCTTGCAGTGATGGTGACGACAATGATGGATATAGTGGATGCCATGGAAGCATCCTAGAGGAGAGATATTTCACATGTGGTGTGGGACATTAGTGATGATGAAGTGGAACTAGAGACTACATGAAAATAACTAGAAGAGCATGTGATAGTCGAAGAGAGAATGATCAAAGAAATAAATAATATTGGAGGTAAACCTACACTTGATACTCTTGTCTATTATAAAAGTTTAAATCCTAAGGAAATGATAGATTGAATAAGAGAAATCAAAAATTTATTTGAGTTCGAGTAGATTAGATATCCTAGGAAGTTTAGGTTTGCTAATACGAAATTGAAAAGTCATGCTTCTTTGTGGTGGGATAAGTTGTATCCGAATAAACAAACTTGTGGTAGAGAGAAGATTAAAACCTAGGATATGATCATCTTAGAATTGAATAATAATTTTTTTCTTGTCGATTATGCTTTAAATTTGTTTATAAGATTACAAAATTTGAAGCAATTGAAGATGTCAGTAAAGAAGTATATGAAGGCATTTTACAGACTTTCTATGAGTTCTGGAAAGAATGAGGAGAGTCCAAAATCCATTAATAGGTATGTGAATGGTCTAAGTTATGCCATTAAATATGAGTTTAATTTTTTCAACTTCTATTTAGTGGTCGAAGTTACAAAAAAAGATTGAGGATTGAGGATAAATTGTTGAGGAAATAATAAATTATAAGAAAATGTAATGGATATGGAAGAGGAAAACATAAAGAAAAACAAGTGGAAGAAGGTGAAAGTAGCTCCAACACTATGGAATAGCCTACTAGAACAAGATTTGATGCTGACAAAAGAATATGTTAGTTATCAAGAGGTTGAGGTAGAGGAGGAAATTTTGAAGTCATTTTATTTATATGTCGAAAGCAAGGCCATATGGAATTTTAATACCCATAAATTTTGAAGGATAGGAAATGAAAAGAGGAGATAATTCATATTTCTAAAGTATAACCAATAGTAGTAGAATGTTAGATGGTGGAATTGAGGGTGAAGAAAGGAGAAAATTTGATGATGAGGAAAATATTGTTACAGCATCAGAAATAGGTTGAGAAAGAACCAAAATAGAGAGGGACACTCTTTAGAATGAAATGTAGGATACAATATAAGTGGTGTTTTCCCTTGACCAAGTTTTGAGGAAACATTGGTCATGTTTGACCACTTTTGGGACTTCGATAGGTTGGTCGAAGATGGAGCACCTAGGCAGAGTTGAGATAGTGTGATCTCACTTGTTTTGCGGGCTTGTGGACCCAACAAAGGGTTTACTAGGGTTTGTGTAATGGGTTATGGGATGTCAACCCATGGGTTTACCAATGATTAGGCCTTTTTGTAAATGTATAAATAAGTAGCTAAGAAATGTAAGGAGAAATGATGGTTGGCTATGTGCACACTATGTTGTAAGTGATGGCTTAGTGCAAGAGGTTGTAAATTTCTCTGTGAAAGTAGACTATGTAAAGTAAGGCTCTGTGCTACTAAGGAGTTGGCTCTGTGCCACTAAGGAGTTGGCTCTGTGCCTTGACCTGACTTTCGGAAAGAGGATCTAGTGTGCAGCGTGTAGATATCCTATCGTCTGTGAAGTTTGGCTCTATGGCTTTGTGCACATGAGCAACTGAATGTAGGAAGATTGAGGACTAATAAAGAAGAAGAATAAGTTGGTGGATGTGGCCCCACACTAGGGTGAACCACGTATATCCTGTCTCTTGATGTGCTTTGTGTGATGTAAATTATGTTGTTATTTGATTAGTGTTGTTGTTATAATGTATGATGAATGCATCTGATGTTGTTTCTTAGTGCTTAATGGTATTTGAATGCTAGATCTGAACTAATGCTAGGTGCTAAGTGATAGAAAGTACTTGATATTTATTGTTACTGTGATGATCTGTAATAAGGGTTTAATTTGCGATGTGAATGAGACTCGTGAGTTAATGCATGTCATCTTCTAAGTACTTTTCTAAGTGTTGTAATAACAGATCTGTGTACCAGCTTGGTTGTAGACATTTGAGTCCTACAACCCCCCCTCCCTCTACCTCGAGTGAGACTTCATCTGCTTCGCAGGTGTTGCTAAAAGGGCCAGTAGTTAGGGTTTTGTTGGTGCGTTGTTGAAGCATTGAACCCTGGGTCTTCCCCTGTGCCAACAAATAGTTCTGTTGTCAGGAGATGAAACTGTGATTGTTGGGAACTGAAGAAAATAGAAATCTATGTGCGTAGATTTGTTGTTGTAGTGCATATTATTTTGACTTGTGAAGCTCTGTGCTAAGAAAGAAACTCGATCTGAAGAAAAGAGGTAAGATATTAAAGCTTTGTGCTCTATTAAGGGTAAGATAAGTGGAAAGTGTTTCTTCGAAAGAATGAACCTAGGTATGTTTGATAGACTATGTCCTAGTCTGCATGCTAGGGTACAGTTAGAAGAAAGAATTGATCTGAATATATTTGATAGAGATAGAGAAAGATATGTTATTCCTATGCATAGAAATAATTTTTGGACTAATAAGTGGATGCACTAACCTAGAAATAATTTTTGTAGATTGCAGGTCCAACACAATGATCCCAGTGCGCAGTATAGGAAAGGTCGAGGCTCGTTTAAAAGAAAGAGAGGATTGACACTATGTTATAATTGCAGAAGACTGGGACATCTTGCTAAAGAATGCCCTGGTATAGGTCCTAATTGTCTTTATTGTAAATTTATTGATCATGAGGTTGAGTATTTCCCAAGGATGATTACTAAAGTTGAAAAGATGATCACGAGACAAGAAAAATATAAAGAAGGTCAAGAGACTAAGGATATGTTAGAGAATTAGAAAGAGAAAGAATCAAAGAAATCTTAGACTATGTTAGTATAGTTAAAAGAAGTACTGGATGGCCACAAGGATGTCAGTTTGTCAGAGATATTGAAAGAAAAACAACGCATAGTTACAAGAATAGAAGACTTCGACATAGATTGTGTAGTGGATGAAGAAACACAAGTAAATATCATGCTAGAAAGCACTTATGAAATTTTGGGAAAGCCTTCTATGGTACCTTCATTGGGAAGGATAGGATTGTTTAAAGGAAATATGATAACACTATGTGGAAGAGTTACTAATATACCTATGATTTCTCATGAAACGTCGATTGAAGAAGAATTCGAAGTCATTAAATTTGTTGAGAACAACGCCTCTTGTCCACTTTTATTAGGAAATACTTGGATTGAGAAGGATCCGATCATAAGGAAAGCAGAGGAGGAAGATACAGAACATAAAAAGAAAGAACTAAGGGACCTCATAACCAAAAAAATAGAGAGACTAATAGAAGAATGAGAGGATAAGTCAAAGAAACAGAGGGCCAAAGAATTAGCTGTTGAAGTTGAAAGAACGAAAGAAGGCTTGAAGAACCTGCCCATGCAAGAAATAAGTATATCCACCCACGAAATAGTAAGAGAAAGGACATTAACCTCAGAATATGTAAGAGCACATCAATAGTGAGAAGTCCTCTCACCATGGGAGAATAAGAATACAAATGGGAAGAGGATTTTTTAAATTGTTAGAGAAGATCAAATCACAGGAAAGAAGGCCAGGAAGCTCAATAAGAAGAAATCTAAGTTGCAGGAAGCTACATAAAATAGAAGGAAGACTTTGCAGGAGGTAGATCTGCAGAACTTGAACCTCGCTGGAATAGCATAACCATGTAGAATGGGACTTCACCAAAGCGAAGTTATATAACCATTGGAGGCACCCCGACCATTAGAATGATGCCCAAGAACGACTAGAAAACATAGTTATGAGAAAATGGACCGTTGAGACCGTGCCATAACGGACAAATTCACATTGATGGATGAATTCCTACCCATTGGAGGAATCGTTTACGACGCTTGCTTATTTAACCCGTCATACATTGCGTCAGGACCACTTTTTTCCACATGTTATTACCTGAGCTAATAGAGAATCGATTGTGTATCGTGTTGTGCTTTCTATACCTCACCATCCATTTGATTACCTCGCTTGTCCTTTTTCCTAATCGATCTATTTGGTTACAAGTGTGAATGTTGGGCGAACCTAATGCGTTAGAGAAGTATGTAGAGGATATTCTCATGAAGCTCATGGTTGAGAGAGTTATGTCTGTAGAAATACATGCGTCATCGATTGGGGGAATGCAAGCATCCCCCTCGACTGGAAATTGTTCTAGTCGTGCTACTGAGAAGTGAAGCAAGTACTGCGATGATCTATCTAACATGAAGCATATCTCGTCAGTCTTGCCAGATTACATACCGCATTTGGCTGGCATGGTTAACCGCGACAACATACCTTGTGAATTTGAGTACAAGTTGATCACTGCATACATTTTGAAGGGGATACACATAGTTGGACCCCAGTTGGGACATAGCCTAGCTCTAAAGAACAACGATTTTAATCTCGACGATAGAAAGAACTATGCCATGCTCGCACCCCATAGGTATCTAATGAAGACAACTGGGAAGAAGTCGTGCATAGTCTCCTAGCCGTGGATTAAGGAGCTGGTGTAGTCAATGATCATGAACGTAATGAATATCTTTCACTTTGGCCGACATCAGGAGGTTAACGCTTGCGTTAAAATCCTCTTGTCATGCTACCATGTAGGATATTTATGGCTTGACAGGCACATTACTGTGGATCCGACAATGATCCACTTGATTACAGGACTGAGCATACAGGGACCAAACCCTCAATAGTTCTACCTAGGGAAGACTTTAGATTGCTCCCTAGAACAACGCATAAAGTAGGATTATGGAGACTTAGAAAAGGGAAAGAGAGGCTACAAGGTAGCCTTTATCGAGGATGGAATAGTGTGCCTCGCTTGCCAACATATAGCTGGAAAGTTTTTCAGAAATAACCATCTGACACAGGTCACTGGGTTCGTAGTATACCTTGTAGGAAAGTGCATGGAAGGGATGAAAATGAACTGAGCGAGTTACCTCGTCAACGATCTCAAGAAATACTATCATGAAGGACAAGATCAGGGGTATGAATACCATTTTATCTAGTTACTTGTATTAATCACATTTGTCGCTTGGCAGATGCCAGAAGGAGAGACATTTCTAGAAGTTGAGCCATCAGATTCATTGGCCACAAGGTTCTCCACCTTGTGGTACATGAACGACATGTTGAAGTAGTGGCAGTCGAACGCTATGTTCCATGCCTACTACCAGCAATTGAAGCATTCTATTGAGGCATTTCCACACATGACACCAAACACATTGAACCAGTAAAGACCACTAGCAAAGTTTCGCGTAGAGCGACACTTTATTTATATCACTACATGCAGGGATGAAAGCAAAGAGGAGTTACATTCATATTATAAACTGGCCAATGAAGATATGGATGATATCACCAAAGAATGGCCAACAGAGTTCCTTGTTCCAGTTGATGATGCATAACTCTCTGACTCTGACATCATTGGAAGCCCCTTGGTCACCCGGGTCGAGCATGTCGAGTAGAGCAGTGTGAAGAAAAAGAAGAAAAATGAGGAAGTGTAGAACATAGAGACTGATGAAGAGGACAACGCCTTGGAGGAAAGTGGGCCTGAATAGCCCACATGAGGAGGAGGAGATGAAGTAAATAAAGAAATAGGAGGGGAATAAGGAGAAAGAAAGGAATAGGTAAAGTTACACCGCCAAAGGATCTCCTTACTGAGGCTGAAACATCGAAGAAGAGGAAGGTTTCTCCACATAAACTCTCGGCAAGAAATAAGACGTGCACCAGTAAGCCCAAGATGAAGTCTACGCTCACAGAGGACAATGTCAATCTAATCATTGCATCTATGGAGGATGCTTCAAAGGATATCTTACAACAATATGGGGCAAAGCAGGAGACGTTGTATGAAATAATTGAGAAGGAGTTGAAGGAGATACAACAAACCATCCGCTCAAGCCACGCAGTACCTACTGCACCTTCTTCATAAAAAATTACAGAATTGGGGGATGAGCCCGCCCAATTATGAAGACTAGCAGATGCAGCAGAATTTCAACTTTAGTGAGTCCAAGAAGAAAAGGAATAGGCTACAAAAGTCTTGAAGAAAGAAACATAGGAGGTATTAGAGAAACTGTGAGTTTCACAGTCCCGCGTAACCGCCTATGAGAAGGAGAAAGATGAAATTTGGGCGATGTTCGAGGAGGACAAAGAAAAGATACAGAAAGAAAAAGACCAGCTTCTCGTAGAGAAGATTGTGGTCAAAGAAGCGGTGACTAAAGCACTTCGATTTGTGTTGATCTTAGCACAGGAGGAACATGAAATAGTTGAGGTCGAAGTGACGAAGCTCGCTAAGGCCATCTAGCAACTTCAAGGAAAGGTAATGGAGTTGGAGCTTCAAACAGTACCTAGCACTCCGTAGGAAGTGCACGACCAAAGGGAGGAAGCCGTTAAGAGCGCATATTGGAAGGATCAAGGTCCTCGCCTTAGAATGTAAGAAGTTGAGTGATTGAAGTGCAAAAACCTATGAATGCCTTGCAGAAGATCCGGAGCTGAGGAAACTGGAAGCGTAACTCTAGGAGGTGCAACAACAGGCATCCACAATGCAAGAATAGATGAAGCTACTTACTGAGGTTAGGCAAATAAAGAGATCACAGGAGCAGTGTGTAGTCTAGGAGAAGATTATTGCCATCTAGAGTAGATTTATGGAAGTTACATAGAGACTACAACCGGTGCAGGATGAAGCTACACAATTTTTGAAGAGATTGATGGACAAGAATCATAGCTAGACCAAATGGTCACGATAGTGGAACAAGGCCTGGAAATACCTCTTATAGAGAAATTGATTCAGGAGTTCGCCAAGTAGGAGGCTATGGAGAAGAAATAAGACGAGACAACTTGAGCTAATCTTGAGGCCTTTGAAGGAGGGTTTCCCAGATCTGAATGACTTAGGACGAGTCACATATGAGTTTTGGGGTCTCGTTGGCCCTTGAACAAGGTTTGAGGAAACATTGGTCATGTTTGACCACTTTTGGGACTTCGATAGGCTGGTCGAAGATGGAGCGCATAGGCGAAACTGAGATTGTCGGATCTCACTTGTTTTGCAGTCTTGTAGACCCAACAAAGGGTTTACTAGGGTTTATGTAATGGGTTATGGGATGTCAGCCCATGGGTTTACCCATGATTAGGCCTTTTTGTAAATGTATAAATAAGTAGCTAAGTGATGTAAGGAGCGATGATGGTTGGCTATGTGCACAATATGTTGTAAGTGTTGGCTTAGTGCAAAAGGTTGTAAGTTTCTTTGTGCAAGAAGATTGTGTAAAGTAAGGCTCTGTGATACTAAGGAGTTGGATTTGTGCCTTGACCTAACTTTGGGAAGGAGGATCTAGCGCACAATGTTCATATCTATTGTCCTCTGTGGATTTTGGCTCTATGGATTTGTGCATAGGAACGACTGAATGTAGGAAGATTGAGGGATAATAAAGAAGAAGAAGAATTTGGTGGATGTAGCCCCACACTAGGGTGAACCGCATATATCTTGTGTCTTGATGTGCTTTGTGTGATGTAAATTATGTTGTTATCTTCTTAGTGTTGTTGTTATAATGTATGATGAATGCATCTGATGTTGTTTCTTAGTTCTTAATGGTATTTGAATGCTAGATCTGAACTAATGCTAGGTGCTAACTGATTGAGAGCGCTTGATATTTATTGTTACTACATTGATTTGTAATAAGGGTTTAATATGCGATGTGAATGAGACTCATGAGTTAATGCATGTCATCTTCTAAGTACTTTGCTAAGTGTTGTAATCACAGATCTGTGTCATAGCTTGGTTGTAGACACTTGAGTCCTGCAACCCCCCCTGCCTCTACCTCAGGTGAGACTTCATCTGCTTTGCAGGTGTTGCCGAAAGGGCCGGTAGTTAGGGTTTTATTGGTGCGTTGTTGAAGCGTTGAACCCTGGGTATGCCCGTGTGCCAACAAGTGTTGTAATTTAATTATTGATGGAAGAGCTTCAGAAAATTTGGTATCTGTAATACCCCTAATCCAAACCCTAATTGTAAATGAAAATGTAAATGTACATATAGGCTAGTGATCCATTGGCACCAAGTTTTCGTTTAGTTTTTCATGCACCTAAGTAGTGCGCGAGGATTGTTATTGAAAGAAAGAGCACACATATTCCCTAGTGTTGCGTGCACCTTCATAAGTGCACGAGAATTACCTTGAAGTGCACATCAGACTGAGTTATGTGTGTGTGTGTGTTTGTATTTGAGGCTGGAGAGCCTTTGTGGTTATTTGGATGGTGAGATGGGATTCAAAAAGGAAAGTGCACCTATCCTTGTAAAAGGTAATCACACTCAAATTATTAATAAAATCACATCGATGTGTGCAGACCAATTAGATGAAAAGATATGGGGGGGTAAACTCCAACGAAAAGGGAAAAGGGGGGATAAGAGTTTATGAGAGGGGCTAAGACAAGAGGGCTTATGTCCAAGGGATATTTATTTAATATTTCTAAAAAGTATAATTTATCGATATCTATTTATCCTAAGTTCCTGAGGGATGGAAATGAGTCACCAAGTGGCTAAAGCTAATTCTGAAGGTGACAAGTGTCCAATTATGACCATGCAAATATATGGTTGAACCTTATTGTATTTTGGGGAATTCACTGATTTTCTTCTTGGGATCGTACCATCTGAACTGGGGGACGACCATTACGTTATTTGCAGAGAAAAGATTGGAAAGGGGTTTCCATATAGTAACCAATTTTTTTAATGTCGAAGAGGTGGGTTGTCAGGATCGTGAGCATTCTCTCTAGGTGAGATATTTTTTGTCAAAGAAGCAGGTTTTCAGGCCCATGAGCATTCTCTCCAGGTGAGAGATTTACTAGGAATTGTTTCCTTGTTCACTGGGCATTAGTTACAAGGATCTAAGACTTCATGTCTAGCCTATTCCTAAAGCCCTGGAAGGGAAGTGGGGTAGTCGAGGGACTCTTGAGCAGAGAAGGGGCACACTTCCTAGGGTGGGATAGTCATGTGGGGAATGAGAGATTGTAGGCTAGTTGCAGTAGCTGGGCACATTGGACTGAACAATTTTGTTGATTATCATACCTTATCTTGTCATTAAGAATCATTTTTCCATGGTGGAGTTTAATCCCCAGCTCGAGAGTGACCTGTTGTTGAAATTTTATGAGCAACGAAGTTTATGGTTGGGAGGAACGTCTGATATTTGTGGAGTTGGTGACTCTTTATAAAAGATAAGTGTCCTTTATGTGCTTGTTTGAATTACTATGTGCTTAATTATCTATGTCTGTTATGGGTTTATTTTCTCTATGATATTTCATATGATTAATTGTTGTTATTTTGTATAATGTTGTTTTCACATGTAAATCCTGATGTTGTATTCTATAATTGTTGTAACACATGCAGAGTATGACAATTATTAAGTATTTATCTTAGTGAACTTTGTAATAATGGTCATGTGTTTCCAATGCAAGGCTAGAATTTCTTTGTGCGCAAGGAAATATTTCGTGCACGCAATAGGATGGAATCGTTGTGCGTATGGGGAAGCATATCTACGTGCACAAGAAGAACTAAATCTGTGTGTGGCACCAGAATGGTTTTGTGTGCAATAGTAATCATGTGTTTAGAGTGGTTACATACACAATAATACTTGTGTGCATTGAATGATTATACGCATAGTTCTATTATGTGTTAATTTCGTTGTTATAACTAGTGTCTAAAGAGGAAAATTTGTGTGGTGCAATCCAGCTTGGGATTGTGTGCATTAACTCACATGTTTCTATGTTGCATATTAACGTTATAGTGTAGAATCTGCCCACTAGATTTTTGGAGTGACATTGCTCAACAGTAAGTTGGGGATATTACAAAGTGGTATCAAAGAATTATGTTAGTGTTGGTATCCTTCAGAGGCTTGAGACAGAACAAAAATATTCTTTTGTTTTAGAACGATCAATGTCTCTGTGATCAGGATAGAGTTTTCCCCTATGTTGAGAATATGGTCTCTCCCTATGTCGATTATGTGACCTGATCCTGGACGCCATGAAAGCCAATGGGAAATGATGTGTACTGAGCGAATTAAGCTCGACCAAATCATTGATGCCTCTTTTTCTTCTGATTTGCAAGTCTAAACCAATTAATAATCGAACAATTGGTACAAGCTCTTGATAATCTTTGGTGTATTATTTCACATAAGCTTAAAAGAGGATGATTTTTAGCATAAGGAATATTGTATGGAACACCATTTTAATACAATGAACTTATTTTTATCATTTTGTTGTGCTTCCACCTATATTTTCTTGCTTTTGTTTTCTTTATTTTAACATGTCAAAATGTCATAAACTCATATATCTTAGAAAATAAAAACAACATTTACTTATGCTTAGCTTAATTGATTTTAAACATTTGATTTTGTTATTTATTATTTTTTAGTCTTTTGGACTTGGTATTTTATTTAGTATTCTTGTTTAGATTTATTCATTTAACATCACATAATTGAGAGAATAGAAAAAATAAAAAAAATTATTAAGATCCAAAAAACATTATATAACTTTAAATCATAATGAAGGTCGGTATGCAAATAACACTTGAATCAAGTACCTACTTTACCCCTATTGGCCTTGCTAGATAAAAACAAGAAGGAAAAATGCATAGAGGGAGTAATTAGGGGCTATAAAGACCTAGATGAGAAATTCCAATTCTCTATGGCCTAGCCTCATAAAGATTTTGAGATAGTGGTTGCATGAAACCATTCACATCATCAACATTTTTTGGAAACCATATTGGGGAACAACCCCAAACATCATTATAATAATTTCTTGCTTGAATTTCTAATTGTCTTTTACTATTGTATCCAGGTCATTTTTAGTGTAATTATTTGACTTGTTTTATGATTTTATGACTAAATTTAATCTACTACAACCAAGCTTGAATTTTCAAGGTCTTAACTAGATCGATATATTTAACTAGCTTCTAACGTTGGCTCTCTTATGGCTGATAAGTATGAAAACAAGGTTTCCTTTGAGAAATATTTAAGAGTTCTTTCTCAGAATTGGTATGAAGAGCTACCTCTCTTGCAACAATTTGAAGAAATTCATTTCTTGAATGACCCTATTGATTTTCATGACTTTTCCATCTAAGCTACAATCAAATCTTCCCTTAGACTTACCTTACTAGTCTTGTGTCACTTCTTCCATGTTTAATCATATCCTTGACACTACTAATTCTCAAGAATAGTTAGAGAGATCCTAGGAGGCTACATCTAGATACATTCATTTTAAGAAAAGGAGGAGAAGATTTGAAATACATTTTCATGTTCTACCCCTTAGATTTTAGTTTCTTATATTCACACCTCCTTGTCACTCATGTAGAATGAGAGGAGAGCCCCTTCAATTTGAGTCCTTGTCTAAGATTAAAAGGCAAAGGATAACCCTCCAAAGTCTTCCTTGTTCATTATTTAATTTCAAAAGTGATTATTCTTACCCTTTTTCCTATTATTCTCTAGACCCCTCCTTATGTGAATAGAAGGATTCCTTCTTCTCGAGCTTAGTTAAATCCTTCACCTCTCAAGCCATGAGTATTCTATATAGTCATTATCCATTAGTTACCTGCACTATAAATCCAAACAAATTCATTGATAAGTATGGACTCTCTCAATTTGAGGAGGGTGTTGATAATAACCCCTGGCACATGCCATCAAATTTGAATGTTTCCCTAGAAAACACCCTTTTACCTAAGTTAAGGAACCTCTTCCCAAGTTCTCTTGAAATCATATTGTTTTAGTAACTTAGAACCTAAATGTTTTTTCAAATGCATGTAACAACTTTGGTGCCAATGATAAAGATACTTGGATGTGCCTCTTAATAAATTATTTAGAACGAAAGGATGTTTTTTATTTTCTTGATCTACCTCTTAATTTATTTTCCACATGGGAAAAACTCTAAAATGTTCTATTGGTTCAATTGAACCTTCAAGTATCCCAAAATATTCGTTGACCTAGTAAAACATTGTTAGTTGTGGAGCCTGATTATCTTCCTGATTCAGAGGTATTTTTTTTCCAACCATGTCTATACCCCATGAAGAATATACACTCCTCCATGCGGGGGGGTTGAAGGGGGGGCTTTCCCCCCCTGCAGGGTCCAGGGGAAAGTGGCCCCCTGACAGGGTTCGAGGAAAGCATCCCCCGAAGGAAATTTTTTCTTGTAAATGTATATTGTAATTTCATAGTAAATATGGACTGTTCATTATAGGGTCGCAGATATGACGGTAGAAGTTAAGTTAGGGTTTTAATCCCTGGAAGGCAACCCTATTTTATGAGGGAATTGTATTTCATTTTTGTATCAATGCGAATATTGTATTGTGAGAGAGGAGACTGTGAGAGAAAGAAGAGGAAGTTACAACGGGTGTGTTGTAGGTTGTATCCCTTCATTTTTTTGGATAATAAAAAGGAAGGACCTAACAATTTCTCTGGTGGACGTAGTCCACACTGGGTGAACCATGTATATCTATTTCTCTATTGTATTGTGTATCTTCTGTGTTTTATTTCCGCATTTTTATTTTATTTATTGTTATGCGATCCTGTTTTTCTAACAAATGGTATCAGAGAAAAAGGTAGCTCTCAGGAAAAGAGGGTTCATGATTCGAGTGGGAGCAATGGAAGAATATGGAAAGTTTATGGTCGAGAAATTTAATAGCCAAAACTACCAGTTATGGAAGATGAAGATGGAAGATTATTTATATCAAATGATCCATTCCTACCATTGGGAGGAATAACAAATAAGTTGACGCCCATGAAGGATCATGAATGAGAGGTTCTTGATAGAAAGGCACTAGGGAAGATATGACTGAGCCTGGAAGCATTGGTAGCTTTCAATATTTCAAAATAAAAGACAACGAAGGAGTTGATGGATGCATTGGATAAACTTTATGAAAAACCCTCGATGTCCAATAAGTTATTTCTAATGAAAAGATTATTTAATATGAAGATGTCAAAAGGTGGGTCTATTGTAGATCATTTAAATGAATTTAATATGGTTGCTAATCAACTAAGTTCTTTAAAAGTGGACTTTGATGATGAGGTCAGGGCTCTTCTAATATTTTTCTCATTTCCAGAAAGATGGAATGGCTTGGTCATGGCTGTAAGTAACTCTATCTCTTCTAATATTGTTCTCATTTCTAGAAAGTTGGAATGGCTTGTTCATGGCTGTAAGTAACTGTGTTATCCTTAGCGAATAAATAAGATGGAAAAGCACATGTGAGACATCAGGTAATATGTAATATCCCTAAGGTCGAACCCAATTGTAAATGTAAATGAAAATGTACTTAAGCTGGTGAGTTGTTTGATATCACATTTTGTATGCACCTTTGATGGCATAGTGCGTGTATGTACCGTGCAGTAAATTGATGAAATTTGCACATTTCAGGATACTGCGAGCAACAACTTAAGTGCACGTGATATTGAGGCCAGGGAGCCTTTGTGTATATGTTTTTTTTTATAGGCTGGTGAGCCAGTTATTATAAGCTAGCATGCTTATGTTTTGATTAGGTTGGAGAGCCTAGATGTTAAAGGCCAATGTGCCTGTTTTTGTACATGTCTCATAATTAATATAAATACATCGTTGCGTGCAGATCGACCATGATAAAAGAGATGGGGGACTAAACTCCACTAGTTAGGGGAAGGGAGGGGCTAAGTTAAGGAAAGGGGCTAAGCTAGGGATCTTAAGCCAAAAAGGAATATTATATTAATATTTCTTAAAGTATAAAGTAAGGATAATTATTTTATCCTAAGTTCTAAAGTTGGGGCCAAGTGGGCCAAAGTAGCTCCCAACATGAAAAGTGTCAAGTTGGGGACATGCATACATATTGTTGGGACTTAGTTTATTCCCTATCATTCTTTCCATCATTCCATCCATCATTCAACCATGACTCCATGACTATTTTTCACTCACACAGTCAGTTATCTTCCAGACATTCATTTCACTGTACCAGAACCGTATCCATAGCCATATCTGTTGGTGTAGTTGTTAGCTTGGGAGTTGGACTGAAGAAGCAGGTTGTCAGGCTTGTGGGATACTAAAGAGGTGGGTTGTCAGGCCTGTGAGAAAATTCTCTCTAGATGAGAGAATTGCTAGGGAATTGATTTCCTGAAGGTGCTAAACTACAGTTGCAGGGCTCTGAGACTTCTTGTCCGACCTGTTGCTGAAGCCATAGAAGGAAAGTGGGGAATCCAAGGGACTGTTGAGAAGAGAAGGGGCACACTTCCTGGGGTGGGACAAGCATGTGGGGAATGAGGGACTGTAGTTTGTTAGTTGAGTGAGCACCTGAGACAAAGTCTTTCCTATTGTCTATGATCCTTTAGCCTGGTTAGGAATCCCTTACCCGGGTGGAGTTTAGTCCTAGCTTGGGGCTGACTCACTGTTGAGAGTGATGAACAGTGCGGTCTAAGGCTGGGAGGTTTGTGGACGGTTTACACATAGTTGGTGATATTGTTACAAAGATAAGTGTCAATTGTGTGATAAATTTACATGTTGCATTGTTATTTACATGCTTATTTTTATGGGTTTATCCTATGCATGATTATAACTGTCTGTATGTTTATGCGTATTTCCCGTATATGTTGCATGTCTATGTTTATTGTTATTTCAGTATGAATTCATGCATTTACGTAAAGTATTTGTCTGATACGTTATATATATATATGTATGTATGCCACATGAATTTTTTGAACTGCATGCAATTAAATTATATACACACAGAGCCCTTGTGGAAACATATATATATATGTGTGTGTGTGTGTGTGTGTGTGTGTGTGTGTGTGTGTGTGTGTGTGTGTGTGTGTGTGTGTGTGTGTGTGTGTTTCCACAAGGGCTCTGTGTGTATATAATTTAATTGCATGCAGTTCAAAAAATTCATGTGGCATAGCTCAATATTATGCAGGGTTTGTTACAATATGTTTCGTAGAGAGAACGAAAGTGTTCTCTAGCGTAGCGTGGCCCAGCATGGTTGGCTGGGGACATTACAACATGGTATCAGAGCTACAATTTTCAACACTGAGCCTGGATCAGCCGAACAAGTTGAGTTGAAGAAAAATTTCACAGAGGATTTATTTCAAAGTGGCCAAATTTCAAGTTGTAGAACGTCCATGGTAAATTTTGGAAGCAATGACGTGGAATTGGGAAAAATCCCCAATTTATGTTGTTAAATTCATGAGAAAATGAAGAAATTCGACCATGTGATGAGATATTACTGATTTAATATCTGTTTTAGAAAATTCAGACCTGAAATTGGTCAAATTTGAAGTTATAGTAAATCCATGACAGATGGAGTGGAATTCGTAATTAAAATTCCCAATTCGTGAGTTGATTTTGGGTGAATTCGTTCCATAAATGTCAACCCACAACGATCTGTTGCTATAGAGGTTGAATTGGTGTTATCGGGTTGATATTCAACGAATTTCATAGTTGCAGAATGTCTATGGAAGAAACGGGGAAAAAGTTAAGCAAAAGCCCCAATTTCTGCAATGAAATTCACGAGGAATTGATGTGCATAAAAATGTATGTGCACAGGTGGGCGCACTAAAATGCACAGTAAAGGCTTATGATATGTAAAAATTGGTCACTTGCACGGAAAAATATTGGTGTGTTGGTGCATGCGCTAAATTTTGGCACCGCGTGGAAAAATGTTAGTGTGTGGGTGTATGCACTAAATTCTTATGCGGCGCGGAAACATGTTAGTGTGTGGATGTGGGCACTAAATTCTGATGCCGCATGGAAAAATTTTAGTGTGCAGATGTGTGCCCTAAATTTTGATGCCACGTGGAAAGATGTTGGTGTGATCGCTAAATTTAGAATTGTGCAGTGTGCACACACATAATAAGGACGCACATGGTGTGCACAATATTGGCACAGCACAGTGGAGTATGGTTGGTGCCTGTGCAATGTGGGTATATGTTGTCGCACGATCGTTTAGTTAATGGTGCGCACAGAGTATTGGTGTACGGTGGGGGCATACTAAACTTTGGCATAGTACTGCTTGTAGAGTGAAATGTGTGTGAAATGTCAGTGCGTGATACAAAACTGCACGCAACAAGTATCAGTGCAAGAACCAAAACTGCACGCAATGGATATTGGCGTGCGACATAAAAGTAGTGCGCGCAAGTTAGTGGCACGATAGAGAAGTGATACACAGTGGTTTTAAAGTGCACGAAGCACGATTTCCCTTGTGTTGTTGATGCACATGGTAAATATGGGTTTACAGGTTGAAATTTGTGCAGGTGAAGTCGTTTGGAAGGTGAATAAAAACAAAGAACTACTGATTTTCTGCGACATTTTATATCATTTGATCGTCATACTTTTGCAGCGTGTTTTTGAGGGCCTTAAGAGCGTTTTTAGCAAATCAAAAACCACTAGACAAAAGTGTACCAAAGGTACACTTGTCTCTGTAGCTCAAATGAAAGAGCTCAGATAGATCTTTCTAATGGTGTAAATTGTTCGTCAAACGAAGCAACAACACAAACAGTGAAGGGTAAATTTTAAGACCCAATTAACTTCAAAGAGCCATAACTTTCTGCAGTAGCAGTCAATAGAAAGATATTGAACCATAGAAGGAAGTCCCAGATATGAATTAAATTTTTGGGCATGTTAAAGGTGTTTAATATGGAAATTAAGGTACCTGTAGCATTCCAGACAAAAAACACAAATTGGCCTAGAACTTCAGCAGGTTGTAACTAGTAGCCCAGAACCCAGAATGAGGTGAAACTTGGAAATAATGTCCATAATATGTGTATGCATAAACCCAATTGAGATCATATGAAAATATCAATGGCGTAGGTGCAAAATTTCATATTTACAGCACAGAGTTGCGCTAAGTTGAAAAACAAACAGAAAAATTAATGGGGAAATTTCAAATGACCATAACTTTCTGCTCCAGACTTGGAATTGAGCTTAGTTAACAACAACTAGATAAGATCAAGATTAGTGAAAAGTCCATATGAATGGAAGAGGCACAGGGTACTTACAATCAACAAGATGAGAGCAGACGGATGGATGTCCATTTGGGCACTGAAGGAACAAACTCCAATGGACATGGAGATGAAAGGAATGAAAACATGAATATGGCAGAGACCATAAAAAATTTGTAGAGGGATGTCCAAAGCCACAAAGCTGATAATGAAAGGATTATGAGAGCCAACGAGCAGCAGGATGACTTCAACATGAATTTATTGGAGAGCTTGAACAAAATAGAAAATAAATTGGATAAGGAGAGTGGCTCAAGTAAATCAGGAAGTCACAGGCCTTCTGATGAGAAAAGAAAAGACATAAGTGTTATTAGACATCACCATCACTCCCTGAGGCATTCCAATAAGAGAGCACATAGCATATCAAGTCCATCCCTTGTCAAAAATCATAAGAGGTCTGGGGTGGATGAACCACGAGGAGAAATGAACAAAATCAAACCTCCTACTTTTGATGGTGAGCACAAAAAGGATGAAGATGCAAAGACATGGTTGTTGGGCATGAGAACATATTTCCAATTGCATAATTATTCTTCTTGTGTAGAAGGTAGAATTTGTATCTATCAACTCAAGGGAAAGACATCCATGTGGTGGGATCAACTTGTGCAGGTGCAACACATTAAAGAGAAAAGTGTTACTTGGAGAGAATTCAAGAAGTATTTTGAGAAGAAATACTTGACTAAGAGATACTATGACAAGAAAATGAAAGAGTTCTTTGAACTCAAGCTTGGGAGTATGAACATTCATGAATATGAAAGAAGGTTTTTAGAACTGCTGAAGTATGTCTCTTTCATCAAGGATGAGACAGTAAAGATTCAAAGGTATTTGAGTGGATTACCATCAATTATCAGTGACAAAATACAGTACAATGATCCCAAGACATTGGAGGAGACCATAAGGAGAGCTAAGTGCCTATATGATCAACAGAAATCAAGGCCAACTTTCCAAAAATCTTGGGAAGACAAAAATAAATTCAAGATGGATCAAAGGAAGAAGGGGTCTAAGCCACCATTCTTTAGAAATAATCCACGGGGACAACAAAATCCTAGAGAACCTAGAACAATTGACACAGGGAGTCAATGTTAGAAAAACAACACTATGGAGCAATAAAATAAAACAAATGAAGAAACAAAACACAGAAGATACACAATACAATAGAGACACATATTTACATGGTTCACCTAGTGTGGGCTACGTCCACCATAGAAATTACCAGGTCCTTTCTTTATTATTATCTATCATATGAAGGGATACAACCTACAACAAACCCACTATAACTTCATCTTCCTTCTCTTACAGTCTCTCGTCTCAGAATACAATATTTGTTATCATACTTAGCCGCAATACATTTCCCTCATAAAAGAGGGTTGCCTTCTAGGGAAAAAAACCCTAACATAATTTCTACCATTAGATCTGTGACCTTATAATGAACGGTCCAGATTTACATTGAAATTACAATATACATTTACAAGACAATTTTTCCTTCGGGGGATTCTCCCCCGAACTGCCCAACTGGGGGGATAGCTCCCCCGGACCTCGCAGAGGGGGTAACCCCCCTCTGCACTCCCCCGTGTGGAAGAGTGTACATACTTCTGGTGTGTAAATACTTCATGGGGTATAAACACAGCTGAAAAAACAAAACCTATGAATCGGGAAGATAATCAGGGTCCACAACCAATAGTCAAAGGCCAAGGCAACCACCTATTCAATGTTGGGGTTGTAAAGGAGATCATATGTTCATAGATTGTCCTCACAGAGGTGAAAAGGGGAGAACTGTTCACAATGTACAACAAGCTAAAATAATGGAGGACATGGGAAAAAATGTACCAAGGATCTATGCAGCCCTGGATAACAAGCAAGCAGAGTATCAGTCACACATGATTGAAGTGGAAGGTATGATCAAGAACCAAACCATTGCTATTTTAATTGATTCAGGAGCTAGTCATAGTTATATAGATCCTAAGATGGTGGAAAGTTTACATTTTCCAAGAAGCAAGCATGGAAAATATTGGTTGGTGCAGCTGGCTATAGGAGACAAAATAAAATTTAATGAGATGGTTAAGTCATGTAATATGAACATGAATTGACTAAACACCAGGATAGATTTGAACATCTTGCCTTTAGGTTCCTATGATTATTTAATTGGGATGGATTGGTTGGATCAACATCGTTCTATCCTAGACTTCAATAACAAGGCATTCACTTGCTTGGATGAGGAAGGGAGACTAAGAAAAGTGCAAGGAATTCCCAGGGCAGTAACCATCAGAGAAATTTCAGCATTGCAGTTGAAGAAATGCTACAAAAAAGGGTGTCAAATATTTGTAGCACATATGGAAGAGACACCTAGAGATAAGGTGCCAAACTTGGAAGATCATCCAGTCCTGGAAGATTTTGAAGATGTGTTCAAGGAGGTACCAGGACTACCCCCAAAGAGAGATATTGATTTCTCTATAAATTTAATGCCTAGAGCAGCTCCAGTGTCAAAGGCTCCTTACAGAATGAGTACACCAGAGTTGAAGGAGTTGCAAATGTAGCTTGAAGAACTTCTGAAGAAGGGGTATATATGCCCAAGTGTGTCACCTTGGGGTGCCCCAGTCTTGTTCATGAAGAAGAAATATGTAACATTAAGATTATGCATTGATTTCAGACAATTGAATAACATGACTATTAAGAACAAGTATCCTCTGCCAAGGATTGATGATATTTTTGATCAATTGAAGGATGCAAAGATATTTTCAAAGATAGATCTCAGGTCAGGATACCATCAGGTAAGGATTAAAGAGGAAGATATCAGCAAGACTGCCTTCAAGACAAGGTATGGTCATTATGATTTCACAGTAGTGCCATTTGGGTTGTCAAATGCACATGTTGTTTTCATGTTCTTAATGAATGATGTTTTTCGAGAATATTTAGACAAGTTTGCCATTGTATTTTTGGATGACATCCTTGTATATTCTAAGTCAGAAGAATATCATGAGCATAATTTGAGGATGGTTTTGCAATTTTTAAGGGAGCATCAGTTATATGCCAAATTGAGCAAGTGCTCATTTTATCATAAGCAAATTCATTATTTGGGACATATCATTTCACAGGATGGGATAGCAGTGGATCCTGAGAAGATAAAATCCATTAGAGAATGGTCAGTGCCAAAGAATGTGACAGAGGTGAGATAATTCATGGGTCTTGTAGGCTACTATAGGATATTCATTGAAATATTTTCAAATATTGCACACCCAATCACTTCCTTGCAAAGGAAGGGTGTGAAGTTTCAGTGGACATTGGATTGTGAAGAGAGTTTCCAACACTTGAAACAATTATTAACAAGTGCTCCAATACTAAGGATTGAAGACCCAGATGAAGACTTCAATTTTTGCACATATGCATGTAAAGAAGGACTTGGTGGAGTCCTCACTCAAAATGGGTTTTATTTGATCAACCAACTCTAAATGCTAGGCAAAGTAGATGGTTGGAAATTTTTAGTGAATATGAATTTGATATAAAGCATATCGAGGGGAAAGAGAACAAAGTGGATGATTCACTCAGCAGAAGACTGCATGAATTGCATGCTACAACCATTATCATGTACCAATTAGATTTGAAAGACAAAATTACAGAGGCTGCAAAATCAGATTTGCAATACAAGGAATTAGTGGAAAATTTATAGCAAGGTATTTTGCAGCAAAAAATTGAAGATTACAAGCTAAATAATGATGAAATTCTCAGGCACATGGGCATATATTATGTACCAACTTCCCAGGAGTTGAAAAATATGATATTGAGAGAAATGCATAATGTGCCTTATGTTGGGCACCCAGGATATCAGAAAACTATTGCAGCTTTCAAGAGCCAATATTATTGGCCAGGCATGAAGGAAGAGGTTGTTGATTTTATTGCCAAATGTTTGGAATGTCAAAAGGTAAAGGATAAGCATAGACACCCAACTTGTTTTCTACAACCATTACCCATTCCTGAGTGGAAATGGGAAGTTGTAACAATGGATTTCATTACTAAACTTCCCATAACAAACAAGCAACATGATTTTATCATGGTAGTGGTGTATAAGCTTACTAAAGATGCCCATTTTGTTCCAGTTAATCTATATCACAAGGAAACGAACATTGATGATGTTTATATGAAAGAAATTGCCAGATTATATGGCATACCCAAGACAGTTGTGTCTAACAAAGATAAAACATTTACCTCAAAATTTTGGAAAGGATTATTTAATGGGTTTGGAATAAACTTGAATTTTAGTACAACGTATCATCCAGAGTCAGATGAACAAACAGAGAGGGTGAATCAAGTGATTGAAGATATGTTGAGGATGTATGTGATGGATAAACCATCAAAATGGGAAGACTACCTACACTTGGTAGAGTTTGTTTATAACAATGGGTACCAAGAATCTCTAAAGATGAGCCCATTTGAGGCACTATATGGTAGAAAGTGCAACACACTAGTAAGTTGGGATAACCCAACAGATATAGCAGTGGTTGGGCCAGATTTGCTCAGGGAAATGGAGGAGAAAATGATAAAAATAAATCAAAATTTAAAGGCTACCCAAGATAGGCAGAAAAGCTATGTTGATAAGGGCATAACTCATAGGGAATTTAAAGTGGGTGACCATGTATTTTTGAAAGTGAAAGCCAACAGAAGTTCCCTGAAATTGGGAAATT
Organism: Picea engelmannii; assembly: GCA_009831015.1. Taxonomy (NCBI): domain Eukaryota; kingdom Viridiplantae; phylum Streptophyta; class Pinopsida; order Pinales; family Pinaceae; genus Picea; species Picea engelmannii. Next base: position 89,203 of record ML823045.1, read on the forward strand.
ATTCAAAGTTGGCAGCTTGTTATTGTGGACCGTTTGAAATCCTAGAGAGGATTGGTCCAGTTTCTTATATGATTGCATTGCCTACATCTATGTCTGTTCATAATATATTCCATGTATCATTGCTAAACAAATATATACCTGATGCTAATCATGTTATTGATTGGAATGTGATTCAGGCGGAGCAAGAAGGTGCTTTTCAAGTGCATCCGGTGCGCATTCTGGACTGGAGGTTCAAACAACTATGGAATTGAGCCATATGGCTTGTAAAGGTCCAATGGACTTGGTACGGTGCTGAGAACGCTACTTGGGAGCATGAGTATGAAATGCGGGTAGAATACTCGCATCTTTTTGAGGATTTTTGAAATTTGTTGTACAAATGTACTTAATATGGTGAGTTGTTTGATATCACATTTTGTATGCACCTTTCATGGCATAGTGCGCACATGTACCACGCAGTAAATTGATGAAGTATGCACATTTCAGGATACCATGTGCAACAACTTAAGTGTGCGCGCTTTTGAGGCCAGGGATCCTTTGTGTATATGTAGTGTTTTATAAGCTGGTGAGCCAATTATTATAAGCTAGGATTCTTATGTTTTGATTAGGTCGAAGAGCCTAGATGTTAAAGGCCAGTGCGCCTATTTTTGTACATGTCTCATAATTAATATAAATACATCGTTGTGTGCAAAACGACCATGATAAAAGAGATGGGGGACTAAAATCCACTAGTTAGGGGAAGCGAGGGGCTAAGTTAAGGAAAGGGGCTAATCTAGGGAGATTAATACAAAAAGGAATATTATATTAATATTTCTTAAAGTATAAAGTATGGGTAATTATTTTATCCTAAGTTCTAAAGTTGGGGCCAAGTGGGCCAAAGTAGCTCCCAACATGAGAAGTGTCAATTTCGGGACATGCATACATATTGTTGGGACTTATTTCATTCCCTATCATTATTTCCATCATTCCATTCATCATTCATCCATGACTCCATGACCATTTTTCACTCACACAGTAAGTTATCTTCCAGACATTCATTTCACTGTACCAGAACCGTATCCATAGCCATATCTCTTGGTGTAGATGTTAGCTTGGGAGATGGAATGAAGAAGCGAGTTGTCAGGCCCATGGGATACTGAAGAGGAAGGTTGTCAGGCCCATGAGAAAATTCTCTTTGGATGAGAGAATTGTTGGGGAATTGATTTCCTGAAGGTGTTAAACTACAACTGCAGGGCTCTGAAACTTCTTGTTTGTCCTGTTGTTGAAGCCCTGGATGAGAAGTGAGGCAGCCAAGGGACTGTTGAGCAGAGAAGGGGCACACTTCCTTAGGTGGGATAAGCATGTAGGGAATGAGGGACTGCAGGTTTTTAGTTGAGTGAGCACCTGAGACGAAGTCTTTCCTGTTGTCTATGATCCTTTAGCCTGGTTAGGAATCCATTTACTCGGGTGAAGTTTAGCCCATATCGGGGGTGACTCACTGTTGAGAGTGATGAATAGTGTGGTATAAGGCTAGGAGGTTCGTGGATGGTATGCATGCAGTTGGTGATATTCTTACAAAGATAAGTGTCAATTGTGTGATAAATTTACATGTTGCATTGTTATTTACATGCTTATTTTTATGGGTTTCTCCTATGCATGATTATAACTATCTGTATGTTTATGGGTATTTCCCGTATATGTTGCATGTATGGGTTTAGTATTCTTTTAGTATAAATTCGTTGATTTACGTAAAGTATTTGTCTGCTACATTTTATATATATGTTTCTGCAAGAACTCTGTGTGTATATAATTTAATTCCATGCAATTCGAAAAATTCATGTGGAATAGCTCAGTATTATGTTGGGTTTGTTACAATATGTTTCGCAGAGAGAACGGAAGTGATATCTAGCATAGAATGGACCGACATGGCTGGTCGGGGACGTTACATAATACGTTAAACATGGAGAACAGGGGAATACAAAATGATAGAGGAAAGGGCTCAAGAACTGCATGAATTATAGGAAGGGACGATCCAAATCCGGACTGGGAAATATAGAGTGTTGGAATTGTGGGAAGAAAGGAAATATGAAGAAAGACTGCAGAGCTCCAAAGAAACAAAGAGATGGATAACAGGAGAAAAATCAGGGAGCAAATGTAATAGGTGATGTGTTACAAGATGCTTTGATTCTTTCTGTAGATAATATTTTCAAGTCTTGGGTAGTAGATTTAGGGGCTTCATTTCATGCCACACCCCACAAGAAACATTTTCTAGATTATGTTAAGGGTGATTTTGGACAGGTTCATTTGGGTGATGATGCACCATGCAAATTTGTTGGAATGGGAAAGGTAAAAATAAAGAAAAGGAATGGAAATTGATGGTTGTTGAAAGAGGTAAGACATGTTCCATATCTAAGGAAAAAATTAATTTCAATAGGGTAGTTGACAAGTGAAGCTTGTATATCCATATTTACAGATAATGTAACACCCCCATTCTAGGCCAGGCAGGCACTACTTCATGGAATAACAATCTCATACTTAAGTCTATATATAAGACATGTACTTAAGCAAATGAAACACATTTAAACTCAGAGTAACCATAAGAATTACTACTTATTATAAATAATCAACGACTTTAACATTACTTCGTATGCACAGTAGAATACATGATAAATATAAACACACAGACATGCAGAAACGTAATTAAAACATCATCTAGTACTTATCTTTGAAATGGTGGTAATTCCACCAACCAGGTGCAGGCCTTCCACGAACCTCCCAACCTTAGACCACACTTCTCATCAAGATCAGAAGTGGGTCACCCCCGAGCTGGGACTAAGCTCCACCCCCAAGGAAAAGAATCCTAGGCTAGGCTGAGGTTACAGGGTAAACACACAGTCACAAGGAAGGAATTCTCTTCCAGGATCCACTCATACTCACTGCTCACAGACTCTCCTTCCCCACATGCCTGCTCCACCCCAGGAGTATACACCTTCTCTGTCACCTAGACAGTCCTTCGACTGCTAACCTCCCTTGCCTTGGGTTTCAACAATAGACCAGACTGGAAGTCTCCGAGCTCTGTGGCAGCTATAGGGATCCTTCTAGGAGTTCTCTCCTTCCTCTACGCACTCTCTCACCTAGAGAGAGTCACTCACAGGCCCAACAACCTGTTCTTCCAACTTCACCACCTCTCTCACCTGGAGAGAGTGTTCTACTAACTGACCAACAAGCCACATAGGATCAAACACTACACATCCACCACAATCAATGGGAATCCAGACACGAACACCCTAGGACAGCTACAAATAGGTGCAACATCATAACTAGGCATAGAAGGGATGGGACACTTCCATTTTCTCAATCTGGCAACATGGGATAGACTCACACTCTAGATTCTCAGGGATGCATGACGAGTTGTACACACAGGGATCAATTCAGACTCCATGGTTTAGAACAGAGAAGGGGTGTACCGGATTTCTAGAACAAACACAAACTTTTTGCCAAAATCAACACAGGCTTCTGGTTCAGGGGATGTATGATTCAGAAGATGCACGAGGTCTCTTGCCGAGGTCGGACCGGTCCATGCTCAGACGGTCTGGTAGAATGGAGGCGCCCCCCCACCACGGCTCATCTCAACCATTTTATTTGCATGGGCTTGGGTTGACACTTGTCACCCATGAAGCTTCATGCTTCCATTAGCGTGCATTCCTCCCACCATTTGGAAGTCACATGTCATTCCAAAAGAACTTAGAATAACAACATATTATTCACATGTCTTTTTGGAATAATATTAAAATATTATTCCCAAGACTTAAGCCCTTAGGTTTAGACCCTAGGCTCCGCACTTAGCCCCCTTTTCCCACCTTCCATCCCCTAATCCCTTTCCCACTCTGTGAAAGCTTAGTCCCCCATCACTCATCCATCGTGTCCACCTACACGCGGCAGTGTTTATATTTTTATTAATGCTTTGCATAGATACATGTACAACATCAGGCTCTTGCTCTTCAACACTCAGGCTCTCCAGCCTAGCAATCACATAAGCCCACCAACTTATATAAAATTGGCTCACCAGCCTATAAAACATTTTTACAACTCATTTTGTAAACAAGATTTACAACTGGGCTCGGCCTTGGGGACATTACAATCCCCCTCCCCTTATTTTTGCACTGTCCTCGGTGCAACTTTACACAGCATCTGCAAGCTTTTCAAAATTTTCAAAAAGATGCAGGTACTCTGCCCGCATAAAATCTTCATGCTCCCATGTTGCATCCTCAGGATGGTACCAGGTCCAATGGACCTTTACAAGCTTTATAGCTTGATTTCGGAGTTGTTTTATTTTCCTGTCCAATATGTGCACAGGATGCAATTACAGGACACCTTCTGGTTCCACCTGAATCACATTCCAGTCAATAACATGATTAGCATAAGGTATATATTTCTTAAGCACTGAAAAATGAAACACATTATGTACAGTCATAGATGCAGGTAATGCAAGCATGTATGAAACTAGCCCAATCCTTTTTAGTATTTCAAATGGCCCACAAAATCTTGCTGCCAACTTGGTGCAACTTCCCAACTTCAGGGAACTCCTATTAGTTTTCACTTTCAGGAAAACATGATCACCCACTTTGAATTCTCGGTGGGTTCTGTTCTTATCAGCATAACTTTTCTGCTTGTCTTGGGCAGTTTTCAAATTCTGTTTAATTTTTATCATTTGGTCCTCCATCTCCTTGAGAAACTCTGGCCCAACTACTACTTTGTTAGCTGGATTATCCCAGCTCACTGGAGTGTTGCACTTTCTTCCATAAAGTGCTTCAAATGGGCTCATCTTCAACGATGTATGATACCCATTATTGTAGGTGAATTCTACCAAATGAAGGTAGTCTTCCCATATTGACGGTTTGTCCATCACGTACATTCTCAACATGTCCTCTATTACTCTGTTCACTCTCTCTGTCTGTCCATCAGACTCGGGATGATACGTTGTACTAAAATTCAAATTCGTTCTGAATCCTTTGAACAGTCCTTTCCAGAAATTCGAGGTGAATTTCGGGTCCCTATCAGACACAATTGTTTTAGGAATTCTGTGCAAGCATTCCACTTCTTTTAAGAAGATATCAACAACATCTTTTTCCTTGTGAGTGGTTTTCAGTGGAATAAAATGGGTATCTTTTGTAAGCTTGTCCACGACAACCATGATCGAATCATGTTGCTTGCTTGTTCTGGTAAATCCTATCATAAAATCCATGGTCACCACTTCCCACTTCCATTCAGGAATGGGTAAAGGTTGCATCAACCCTTCTAGGTGCCTATGCTCAATATTAACTTTCTGGAATTCCATACATCTGGCAATGTATTCAACGATCTCCCTCTTCAAACCTGGACAAAAGTAATGGCTTTTGAATACTACCACAATCTTCTGATATCCAGGGTGTCCAACATATGTCACATTATGCATTTCTTTTAGAATCGCAAGTTTCAATTCCTGGACATTGGGTACATACACTCTGTCTTTATAAATAAGTAATCCATCAGCTTCCAAGGTGTAACTTTCCTTTTTCTGTGGTCTCTCACGTTGCTGCAGCTTTGCTACTAAGTCTCTGTACTACAAATCCACATTTGCAGCTTCCAAAATTCTACCCTTGATATCATTCCTATACATGCTAATGGATGAAGTATGTAAATCATACATTTTTCTATTGAGTGCATCAACCACTTTGTTTTCCTTCCCCTTGATATGCTTGATATCAAAGTCATATTCGCATAGAAATTCCAACCACCTACTTTGTCTAGCATTTAAAGTCGACTGACCAAATAAATATTTCAGACCATTGTGGTCTGTTCTCAATTCAAATCTCCTTCCCATGAGGTAATGTCTTCATTTCCTCAGAGCGCGGACGATTGCTGCCAGCTCCAAATCATGAGTGGCATAATTCTTTTCATGCTCTTTCAACTTCCTGGCCTCATAACAGATTAAAAATCCATCTTTGCTGAGAAATCCTACCAACCCTTCCTTACATGCATCTATGCACACCATGAAATCCATATTTGGATCTGCAATCCTCAAGATTGGAGCACTGGTTAACAACTGCTTCAATCGCTGGAAACCTTTCTCACACTCTTCAGTCCACTAAAACGTTTTCTCCTTCCTTTGCAAAGAAGTGATAGGGTGATTTATCTTTGAGAACCCTGTTATAAACCTTTTGTAGTAGCCCTCCAGACCCATAAAGGATCTGACTTCCGCCACATTCCTTGGCATTGACCATTCTCGGATGGCCTCAACCTTCTCAGGATCCACAACAATCCCTTCTTCTGAAATAATGTGCCCCAAGTAATGGATCTTCCTTTGGTAAAATGAGCATTTGCTCAATTTGTCATACAATTGGTGTCCTCTCAACACTTGTAGCACTAGTCTCAGGTGTTTTTCATTCTCTTCCTATGACTTGGAATACACCAAGATGTCATCCAGGAAGACTATGACAAACTTGTCTAAATAGTCCCTGAATACACCATTCATCAAGCACATAAAAACAACAGGTGCGTTTGACAGTCCAAACGACACCACTATGAACTCATAATGACTATACCTTGTTCTAAAGGAAGTCTTGATGATGTCCTCATCCTTTATTCTTACCTGGTGATATCCTGATTTGAGATCTATCTTTGAAAATATTTTTGCACCCTCCAACTGATCGAAAACATCATCGATCCTCGACAGAGGATACTTGTTCTTGACAGTTACCTTATTCAACTGTTGGAAATCAATGCACAGCCTCAATGTCCCATCCTTATTCTTCATGAACAGGATCGGGGCACCCTAAGGTGACATGCTGGCGTGAATGTACCCCTTTTGTACAAGCTCTTCAAGCTACAATTGCAACTCTTTCAGCTCTGGCGTACTCATTCTATATGGAGCTTTCGACATTGGAGTTGCTCCAGGCATCAAATTTTTATAAAAATCGATGTCTCTCTTCGGAGGTAGTCCAGGTACCTCTTTAAATACATCTTTGAACTCAGTGAATGCCTCATGGTATTCAATCCTTGAGACTTCATCTCTAGATTCTCCCTCCACATGGGCTGCAAATAATTGACAACCTTTTTTGTAGCACTTCTTTAGCTGCATGGCTAGATTTCTCTAACAACCACATCTCTAGGAATCCTTGGACTGTTTTCTAATTCCCCTCCTCATCCAGGCATGTAAACCTCTTGTTACGACAGTCCAGGAGGGCATGGTGCTGGTCCAACCAATCCATTCCAATTAAACAGTCATAAGATCCTAAACACAGAATATTCAATTCATCCTTCATGCTCAGTCCTTTCATGTCCACAGGATAAGACTTCACCAACTCAACGACTTTCCTCTTGGTTCCTATAGCCAACTACACTAACCAAGACTTTTCATGTTTGCTTCTTGATAAATGAAAACTTTCCACCACCCTAGGATATACATAACTATGGCTAGCCCCTGAATCGATTAAAATACTAAATGGTCGGTTGTCAATCATACCTTCCACTTCAATCATGTGCGATTGAAATTTTTCTTGCTTGTTGTCTAGGTTTGTGTAGATCCTTGGCATTATGTTGCCCATATCCTCCATTGTTTCAACTTGTTGAACATTATGGATGGTTCTCGCTTTATATTTTCTGTGGGGGCAGTCTCGGTACCTATGGTTTACTTTACATCCCCAACACTCCATAGGTGGTGGTATAGGCATTTTTTCATCCACTTCAGCCTTCCTAGGCTCCCTAAAGGATGGCTATCCCTAAGGACTATTTCTAAAAAATGGAGGCTTGTTTCCCTTCAGCCTCTTCTCTTTCCTGAACTTCTTTTGATCATCCCAAGCCTTCTGAAAAGTAGGCCTTTCTCTTTGCTGTTCATACAAGCATTTTTTCCTTCTTATTGTTTCTTCCATAGTCTTAGGATCATCATACTAGATCTTGTCACTAATGGAAGGTGGTAGTCCACTCAGATATCTCTAAATCTTGACAGCCTCATCTTTGATGAATGGAACATACTTCAGTAGTTCCAAAAACCTTTGTTCGTATTCATCAATGGTCATGCTTCCTATCTTGAGTTCGAAGAACTCTTTCATCTTTATGTCATAGTATATTTTAGTCAGGTATTTCTTCTCGAAATACCCCTTGAAATCCTTCCAAGTGACATCCTTCTCTTTGATGTGCTGCACCTGCAAAAATTGATCCCACCACATGGATGCTTTTCCTTTCAATTGATACATCGCAATTCTTCCTTATGCATGAGTGGAATAATTCTGCAGTTGGAAATATTTCCTCATTCCAAGCAACCAGGTTTCAGCATCTTCCTCCTTCTTATGTTCTCCATCGGCCGTTGGAGGCTTGATCTTGTTCATCTCTCCCTTCAATTCATCCACTCCAGATCTTCGGTGTTTTCTGGTAGGGGACGGGCTTGAACTACTGCGTGCCTCCCTACTGGAATGCTTTGGGGAGTGACTATGATGTTTGCTACCACTCCTCGATCTTCTTCTCCTCTCAGGGGTTCTGACACTTTTTTATCTTCTTTTCCTCTTAGGGGTCATGTGACTCTCTGTCTTGCTTGAGTCACTCCCCTTCTCCAATTTCCTTTCTATTCTTTCCAGGCTCTTCAAAATTTTTAGGTTGAATTCACCATGTTGATCCCTGACCCTCATGACCTTCTGGCTATCATCTCGGTGAGCCTGGGCATCTTTTTGCAATCTTTAAATGAGTTTCATCATATGTACTTCCTTATCCATCTATTTTTCGTGCCCATTGAGGTTTGATCCTTCGATTCCAAAGTTGACATCCCTTCCTACCCTTTCATCCTTTGTTTTGGAGGCAATCAATACCTCTTCCATTTGTATACTCTGTTATCCTGACACCCGTTGAACTCTGCACACACAACGTGTAGTCAACCAGAGTTTGTTAGGCCTTATCCCTTAATAAAAACCACAACATTCATTAACCAACATGAATAAGAAAACGTTTCAAATTCACTAAGTTTTCTGAGACCTTCTTGGCTCTGCAAATTTTTGAAACTTTGGTTTTTGGGGTTTTTGTCCACAAGGATCCAATAGTTAAATCCTCGACAGTTCTTATGTCCTTCAAAAATTTTAGGATTTCAGAACTTCGAGGTTTCGGGTTTCGGGGTTTTTGGTCCTCGGAGGTTCTCGCCCTCGCTTCCCTCTTCAACTCCCGACTCCCGAACTTCCAACCTCTCTTCCCCTGGGCCCACATCATAGCTTTTGCCAACCCCGGTGGTGCGTGGTACGTTCAGGACGGTCCACATCACCTTCAATGATGTCATCAGGCCCACCATTCTCGCTTGTCTTCTCGACTCACTGGAACGTAGTGCAAACCCATGTGTCCACATCCATTCCAAGGCAATCCAATGGTTAGACTTCTCTCATATCTACGACGCAGATATTTTCGGTGTTTCGGGGTTTCGGGCATCAGGAGTTCATGCATCCCCACATCTCGAACTTTCGTTTGCCGAAATTCTGAAATTACTGTCTACTCTTCCACTTGATCCAACGGTCAAGTTCCTCTCTTATGATCTACGGTGTAGATCGTTTCAAAATTTAGGTTTTTCTATTTCGCGACTTGCGAAAACAAGGTTCTTCCCCTTTGGTTTCTTGGTTTCCGAAACGCCATCTGACAGCCATGTGCCCCCCCCGATGGACGGCCCCGACAAATTTGGGATTTCGCGTATCGCGATTTCCACATTCCTGTGCAACTCGAAAGGGTTTTTAAACCCTGCGCACATTTTCCATATCTGACGGTCATGAGGGTTCTCCTTTTCCCCGAACATATCCTATGGCTCCAAAACTTCTGGTGTGGAGTCCTCTCTCCCTATGGCTAGATGCCACCTTGGCTACGGTTTCATAACATCGATATACCTCTTGAGCTTGGTAACACGGTCAAGTAACTCCTTAACACTCAAGAGCATTCAAAGGTCTGAAATTGGCCCTCCAGACACAATTTCTCCTCAAACCCTCGGTCCAAAGACCACTTTACTGGCCCATCTAGGTTCAACGTCGAAACCTTGGCTCTGATACCAAACTGTAACACCCCCATTCCGAGCTGGGAAGGTGCTACTTCATGGAATAACAATCTCATACTTAATTCTATATATAAGACATGCATTTAAGCAAATGAAACACATTTAAACTCAGAGTAACCATAATAATTACTACTTATTATAAATAATCAAAGGCTTTAACATTACTTTGTATGCACAACAAAATACATGATAAATATAAATACACAAATATGCAGAAATGTAATTAAAACATCATCTGGTACTTATCTTTGAAATGGTGGTAATTCCACCAACCAGGTGCAGGCCTTCCACGAACCTCCCAACCTTAGACCGCACTGCTCATCAAGCTCAGAAGTGGGTCACCCCTGAGCTGGGACTAAGCTCCACCCCCAAGGAAAATAATCCTAGGCTAGGTTGAGGTTACAGGGTAAACACACAGTCACAAGGAAGGAATTCTCTTCCAGGAACCACTCATACTCACTGCTCACAGACTCTCCTTCCCCACATGCCTGCTCCACCCCAGGAGTATACACCTTCTCTGTCACCTAGACAGTCCTTTGGTTGCTAACCTCCCTTGCCTTGGGTTTCAGCAACAGACCAGACTGGAAGTCTCTGATCTCTGTGGCAGCTATAGGGTTCCTTCCAGGAGTTCTCTCCTTCCTCTGCGCACTCTCTCACTTGGAGAGAGTCGCTCACAGGCCCAACAACCTGTTCTTCCAACTTCACCACCTCTCTCACCTGGAGAGAGTGTTGTACTAACTGGCCAACAAGACACATAGGCTCAAACACTACACATCCACCAAAATCAATGGGAATCCAGACACGAACACCCCAGGATAGCTACAGATAGGTGAAACAACATAACCAGGCTTAGCAGGGACGGGACACTTCTGTTTTCTCAATCTGGTAGCATGGGATAGACTCACACTCTGGATTCTTAGGGATGCGTGATGAGTTTTCCACGTAGGGGTCGATTTAGACTCCATAATTTAGAATAGAGAAGGGGTGTACTGGCTTTCCAGAACAAACACATAATTTTTCCCGAAATAAACACAGGCTTTTGGTTCAGGGGATGTACTATTCAGAAGATGCACGAGGTCTCTTGCCGAGATTAGACCGATTCACGCTCAGATGGTTGGGTAGAATGGAGGCAGCCCCCCACCATGACACATCTCAACTATTTTATTTGCATGGGCTTGGGTTGACACTAGTCACCCATGAAGCTGCATGCTTCCATCAGCGTGCGTTCCTCCCACCATTTGGAAGTCACATGTCATTCCAAAAGAACTTAGTATAACAACATATTATTCACATGTCTTTTTGGAATAATATTAAAATATTATTCCCAAGACTTAAGCCCTTAGGTTTAGCCCCTATGCTCCACACTTAGCCCACTTTTCCCACCTTCCAGCCCCTAATCCCTTGCCCACTCTATGGAAGCTTAGTCCCCCATCACTCATCCATCGTGTCGGCCTGCACGCGGCAGTGTTTATATTTTTATTAATGTTCTTCATAGATACATGTACAACATCAAGCTCTTGCTCTTCAACACTCAGGCTCTCTGGCCTAACAATCACATAATCCCACCAGCTTATATAAACTTGGCTCACTAGCCTATAAAATGTTTTTACAACTCATTTCGTAAACAAGATTTACAATTGGGCTCGGCCTTGGGGACATTATAGATAAGGTGTGGAAGGTCACCAAAGGATCATTGCTGATAGAAAAAGGAGAGAAGGTAGGTACATTGTATTTATGTACTGGTAATACTGACTCTTCTACCTTTTTAGATTCTACGGGAGTGGATACAGCATTGTAGCATCATAGGCTTGGACACATGAGTGAGAAGGGGATGCAGATACTTCACAAAATAAATTTGTTTCCAGGTCTTAAACAAATTGATTTGGATTTATGTGACCACTGTGTTTATGGAAAACATAAGAGAGTCATATTTCTCAGAGTTGGAAAAGAAAAGAAGAGTGAAAGGTTAGAGATTTTGTATACAGATGTATGGGAACCAACTCAGGTATCATATCTTGGTGGCTCTCATTATTATGTTACTTTTATTGATGATGCAACTAGAAAAACTTGGGTTTATTGCATTCAACAAAAATCTGATGTTTTTGACACTTTTAAGAAATGGAAAGATTTGGTTGAGAATG